>CM053784.1:111535826-111558326 GCA_028749045.1 Cupressus sempervirens | reverse complement strand
AATATTTAATTAATATAATATTTTAGCTAAGATAATAAAGATATTATAAATATATAGCATTTGTAAATAATGTTTTTGAAACTTTAATAACATTTTTTTAAAATTACATAATATTATTACTAAACTTTTCATATTTATCAAAATCATTAAATAGGTTTTGAAAATATATATAAATAGTAAGATTTAATTTTTATTAATCTATAAATTTATTTATTATTTAACTAAATTAAAATATTAAAATATTATATTGTAATACTAGTTAAAATTTGTGTTGTATTTAGAGTTTTCCAATATTTCTATTATCTGTCAAATTTCAATTTTTGGTAAAAAAAAAAATATTAAGACAAATAAGTCTAATATATTTCAATGTAGTGAATGAAATATAAAAAATATGCATTAATTATTTAAATATCTAAACCTAACATAAATTTAATTCAAATAGTAGTAAAAATAAACATTCAACAATATTTATTTCAACCTACAAGCATTAAATGTTTTTTTTTTTAAATCAATAAATGACTGAAGCCTTGATTATATTAAATTAATAATAACACATCAGAGTATCTTCATTCAAACGAGCACTAGTAGGAAAGAACAAAGAAGAAAACTTGTAGTCTTGCCCGAGACTGTCGTCCTTTATTATTACATTATTAAAAGGGGCATACCCTAGTTGCCATCTTTTCAAATTTTATTTTTAAGTACAAAAAGAATGACTAGAGTCCTTCTCCGATTTTTGTAAACTTCAATGATCTCTATATTATATTATTCTATATCCGAGATGAGAGTGACAGATTTGAATAGATCTTTATATACTTATGGTACCTCTTCTTTAGCTATTTTGGATGGATTGATCGCACCTTACTAACCCGTTGATCAATGGTACAACTTAAAATAAACATTAATGTTGTTAGTTAAAAACATTGATTTAGAAATTCTTGAATTCCTAGGTGGATATTACTGTGATTCTTTTGATTAACAATATGGAAAGATTATTGAAATAAATCAAACTTGTGGATGATCTCTCACAAACTCTAACATAATATTCATCTATAATGCAATCTTGAACCTAACATTCTTTAGATTAAATAAGAATCATTGTCAATCATTTTGAATCCTACTTAACATAGTTTTTATATAGAAGCCCTCTGATTATTTGAGATTAATTGAACTTTTGTTGATCAATAATTCCCAATCATAAAGTTAGACTCCTGCCCTTACTTATCGATTTAATGTCATCTTTAATGTACATATTACAAATTTGTTCCCTTTAGAATTGAATCTGTGGGCTACTATACTTAACAAAGTATGCTTAATTTAGAGTCTGATACCCAATATAACCCTTCCTAAGTGGTTTAAATCATCAAAATATGCTCAATTTTCTTCCAAGAGTAGTATATAACTTGATAGTCTATTACATTCTGGAAACATTTCCTCTATCGCAGCTAAATTAATAACCCAATGAAGACAAAATTTGATTTTAGTTAAAATTCAAAATATAAATTATTCGTCCTTAATAGATACAACCCTGATAACTTGTTCCATTCAAAGGAGGCAAAAAGAAAAAGTTAATCCCAACAAACTCATATAGAAATAACATGTATATATATTTATATAGTTAGGAATTTCTAGTCAAAGATTTATGGATTAGGGAGAGCTTGAGCTTCTATACATTGCTATCAGAGTCACAAACCTCCTTCTGAAATAGGTGCCAAAATTTGAAGTATAAACAAACAATCATAAAAATGTACTATTTGTAGATCCTAAAGTTATCCTGCATATATTGCACAAACTCTAACTAGAGATTGCTATATATAATTCTATTCTGAGATTAGATGAACATTAGTTACATTCATATTAATTGCCCATGGCATACACGACCTAACGATATTTGATAACTAAAGCTAAAAATCTAAAAGGGAGGAGACAAAAGGCCAAACTTAGAGTGAACCAGACACAAAAGGCTAGGGGCAGGATATGAGAAACAAAACAAGGGAAACCACCAACAGATCTTTTGGAATCCATAAACTTTGACATCCAAATATAACCAACATGCATAAGTTATCCAAATCATGACCCACTCCTTTTTCTAGTACACCATGATGATTTTTGCGATGTCCTTGGGGTTCTCTGTTTGGAAATTTGGCAGGAATTCAAAGGTGCTCTTTTCCCTACTTGAATTTTTCATGTTAGGGATATAGAATTCCAATGCTTCCATATTATTGAGCTCCACACCTGAATGAATATAAGACTTAAAGATGTCAAGATAGTTTTTGAGCCAAACCTTGCTACGGTCTATTATGATCCCTCTCCACTTGAGAAGAAAAAGGATGCTAGCTTCCATTTTCGGTCATTCTTAATAAAATGCAAAATTCTCTTGAATAACTAGTGAGGGGTGTCTCGGAATAATGGACAAATCAAAGCTACCAGGTGGATGCGCCATATAGATTTTTGGGAGAGGAATCCTAAGTTTCTCATCTATACTCAAAATAGCTTCTTCCAAACCCACACACCACACTGAATTGAAAACATTAAAGAAAAATCTTATCATTACCCACTTTTCTACTTAACCTCTTGCCAAAAAACCTATGAATGCCCCTATAATGTCACTATTAGTTATCCAAGAGAAATCGTAGTTGAAAATACCCTTTCTTTAAGGCATAGCTCACCGCAATCATAGTCATGTCATCCACCAGGTTTAGCAGTCGATTCCATCTCTCTAGTTTCACATTGACTCTAAATTCCATTGTCCACACCTCTAAGGAATAGAATAAAACAATATTAATTTCCATATTAGGGTTGAATCTAGCTCAGACTGAAAGGGACAGGAATAATTATAAGTATAAATAGCACACTAGTAATCTTCCAGTAAGGATCTAGAAGAACCTTGATTTTGACGTCATTAGCTGATGCCACCTACATGGGGTTGAATCGTGATGATATACGATAAATCCTAGTGTCAAAAAATGATGGGTAAAATAGGGAAGTAATAAATGAGATATCGATGTTTAAGATAGAAATTATGAAGAACACATCCTAGTAAATGATTAGCTCTATTGATAAATAATCGAATAGTATTCATAAAAGTGCTCTCATGTTAATTTGCTAATTTTCATTCCTATTTGAGAGAGTTTTTATTTGGAATTATAAACACCTTTTATATTCTTATTTAAAATTATATTTTAAGTCTATCCATTTTTTGAAAGATCCTTACTAAATATTCTCCATCTTCCTTATGTTTGCTACGCAAAGTGAATTAACAAGTTTATATCAGAAGATATGCTTATATGTGTATGAATTAAGTATTTATATAGTGGGATATGTGAATTTACAAGTGATGAAGATGTTATATTATTTGTATCCTTTATACCTGAGTTGTTCATTAGGACTAATTTAGTTGAATTATCCAGTTATATTTAAAATCTGCTATTTGCTTTTTGATTAGTTTGCTTACAATTAAATATTAAGAATTTTTTTAAAGTACCAAAGATTCCTATTATGACCATTGATCATTATAGATTAAAATATTTTCACCACCAGCACCCTTATTTGCTAGCTGATCTGCCTTTTTGTTTCCTTCCTAAAAAAATATGGAGAATCTGAATATCTATGAAGCAGTTCAGAATATTAAGTACTTCTTCAAGTTTCGAGTTTGAGACCCAATTAGGCGTCGTCCTTTTCCTGATGAAATTTAGGAAAATTTATGAATCTCCTTCAATAATAATTTTTGATAAACCTAAATTTAGGAAAATGTGGAGACCTTGTAGGGCTTCTAGTTCAACAAGATTGTTAGTTGTTGGTTCTATGGATTTAGCCCTTTTAGCAATCCACTTGCCAAACTCATTATTAATGATGCATCCTATTCCAACAGATCCAAGATTGCCTCTTGAGGCTCCATCACAATTTAACTTAGTCCACCCAATCAGTGGAGGGATCCAACTACAATTGTCCCTCCCCTCTTTATTCTTATTTTTATAAATAAGTAGAGGATTAATTAGGTTTTCCAAATTATTTTTCATTAATCCATTCTAGATTGAGAATGATCCTTTCTCTTTCTGGTTTTTTCTTAGGTGAACGTTTAAAGTCTCAACTATACAAGCCTCAATTTTTTTAATAATCACATCTGTCTGCATATCTTGGTCATGAAATATTCTTCTGTTCCTTGCTTTCCATATCTCCCACATGAGTATAGAAGGGAAAATATTCCATACTTTACTATATATACCTTTACTATTATCTATTGGCCAACCCTTAAGGAAATCAACTAGGGATTCTGGCATGGGGGTGATCCAACCCAACATATGTCTGAGTCATTCCCAATAGTATTGTGTATATGGACATTTATATAAGATGTGATTAGAATTTTAACTATCTTGCTTACATAGCACACATCTTGATGGTCCCTCAATACCCGACTTATGGAGTCTATCAACAATTAGGATCCTATTCTAAAATGCAAACCATAAAAAGAAACCTACCTTTGGTAGATAGGACAAGTCCCAACAGATTTTAAGTGGGATATTCACTTCTTCCCATCTTTGGGAATGAATGATAGCTCTATATCCAGTTTTAACACTATACCTGCCATTTTTTGATGCTGGCCAAATGAGATTTTCATTTCTTTCTAATTGCTTTATTTTCCTTTTCTAAATTATTTTTTCGTATACCTTTTTTACTCTTGGTTCCACATCTATATTCTCCACAGATTTCCATTCCCAACTTGTGATTCCATTAATAATTTTTTTAGTTTTATAATCATTGACCTTACACCCCTAGTGTTTAACTAATATCTCTTTGATGCTATCTGGGATCTCATGCTATCTATTGAAGGCTGCCCATCCCATGAATCCTCCCAGAATAAGGCTTCATCACCCTCTCCAACATCCCATGCGAGATATTTACTAATAAGGGCTTAGCTTTTTACTATAAAGTTCCAGCTTTTGGATCCTTTAGGGAGGGTCCTCATTCTAAAGATGGAATAGGGATCAACTGTATTAAGGTATTTGTTATACATGATTTTAGCCCACTTGTGTTCTCTTTCTACAAAAAGATGCCAAGTAAGTTTAGCCCCTAATGCTTCATTTTGCCAACTTAAGTTTTTTATACCTAAACCTCCTAATTCCTTTGGTTTACATACATTATCCCATTTTATGACGGCCAATTTTTTAACTCATTAAAGTCATTCCAAAGGAAGCTTCTAAGTTTTGCCTCAAACTTCTTATTGATATGTTTCGATAAAGGAAGTCAGGAAAGAAAATATGTAGGGAGAGCAGGCAACACTATTTTAATCTTGGTAACTTTACAGCTTTTGTAAGCCATTTATCTTTCCAACCTCCTATCCTAGCATCCATTTTATCACAAATACTATGACAAACCTTATTAGAATTACTACCTTTTTCTAACTCTATTCCTAAGTATTTACATGGGAATGTACCTCTTTTTTATCCCATTATTTTATAGATCTACTTTTCAGTTTTAGGTTTGGCATTAATGAAAAAGATTTCAAATTCTATAGCATTCACTCTTTGACCATAAGATTTCATATACTGTTGAATGATAGACTTGATATTTAGGGCCTCTTTTATTGTGATTTTACTTGACAAAATGGTATCATCTGCATATTGTTGGTGGGTAATATTGGGGACATTTTCAGTTACAATAATTTCATTTATTTTCCCATCATTGTGAGCTTTGGTTATTGCTCTCCTAAAGGTTTTTGCCATGATAATATATAGAAAAGGAGATAGAGGATCTCCTTGTCTTATACCTCTTGAAGTATCAAAGAAGCCTTTGGGAGTTCCATTAATAAGGACTAAAATTTTAGTTGTAGAAATAGACTGATAGATGAGATTAATCCATTGGTGTGAGAATCCAAAGGCTTCTAAGGTTTTGCATAAAAACCTCCAATCAACCATGTCATAAGCTTTTTAGATATCCAATTTCATGAACATGCTTGCCATTTTATTTTTATTGGTTGAGTGTAACGATTCTTGTATAACGAGTATTCCATCTAGGATCAATCTACCTGGAACAAAGTCAGTTTTCTCTTCTGATATAATCTTGGGAAGAATCACTTTAAGTTGATTCGCTAAAATTTTGGATAAGATTGTATAGATAGTATTGCACAGAGCTATAGATCTCAAATCCCCTGATTTTTCAAGGTCATCTTTTTTGAGAATCAAGGTGAGAAAGTTGTTATTGATTTCAAATAGTAATAATCCACCATTTCTTGATGCTTCAATGACTTTCCAAAGATCAAAACCGATAATGTCCCATTATTTTTGGTAGAAGAAAGCTTGGAATCCATTTGGACCTAGAGATTTGTCAGGATTCATGTTGAATAACATAGATCTAACTTATTCCAAGGAAATAGGTTTATTTAATGCTTTATTATCTTCTATTGTGACCACTCTAGGTATAACTTCAAGCATTTTTTCTTGTGCTACCATATTTGAGCAATCATAGTCATTTAATATATTATGAAAGTGACTCACAAAAATCTCAGCTATTTTGTCAAGGTTTTCAGTGGTAGTACCTAGTGGATGTTTGATTTTAATTATTTCACTTTTGGCTATGTTATATAGGGTGTTGTTATCGAAGAATTTTGTATTACAATCTCCTTCTAGCCATTTTTCTCTTGACATTTGTCTCCAAAAGACTTCTTCTTTGCTAGGATGTTTTCCTAGTTGGCAAGTAGTTCTTTTTCTAGATAAAAGTTGTAATTATTCATACCCTTTTTAATTACTTCTATGTTTAATTCTTTTAATCTTTCATCAATGTCTATTTTTTCTTTAAATATATTATTGAAATGTTCTTTATTCCACTTAAGTATATTTTCTTTAATCATTTTCATCATGGAAACAAAAATATACATTTTAGAACCTTTAAAATTGTCTCGATTACACCATTCTCTAATAAGTTCCATAAATTTTTTGTCTAAAAAACACATTTTTTCACACTTAAAAGGATTTCTAGTGAGTTTATTGGGTTTAGAAAGTTCAATTCTAATAGGATAGTGGTTTGATCCTACTATTGGTAGAATTGAGGATTGGATATTGGAATTTAATTCACTTAGTTCTCATTTGAGAAAAAATCTATCCAATTTCTCAACTATATAAGAGAAGTCTTTCCTTTTATTATTCCATGTGTACTTCCCATTATTAAATGAAATATTGATTAGGTTGTTAAGATCTTACCAGTTTTTAAATTCCTTGGATGCTTGGGAAGTTTGTTGGATGCCTCCAAATTTTTTATCTATATTTAAGATAGTATTAAAGTCACCACCTATGAGAATGAGTTCATTACTGTGGTTATTAATTAATATGCTAATTTCTTCCTATAAGAGTTTTTTATTTGTGTTATAGATTGGGCCATAAATATTTACTAAGATGAATTGTAGTTTAGTTTTAATGCTTTTAACTCTACTGCTCATCCAAGAGTTATTTGATTTTAATATATTTAGAATAACTTTCCTAGGATTCCAAATCATACCTAAACCTCCTAAGGCTCCTCTAGATTCATGTAGGTTAATGTTCCAACTGCCCAATTTCTTTGTTAGCTTGATTCCTTCTACCTTATTCAATTTTGTTTCTTGTAACATAATACTTTCATAATCAAATTGTTTTAGGTTTTACTTTAGTAATCATTTCTTGCTAGGGGCATTTAAACCCCTAGCATTCCAGGTGGTGATACTCATGCTGCCTTGGGAAGGATCTTCCCCTTCCCTGAATTAAGTAACTAATTGACCTTTTGCTACTCTTTTTCCTACCCATCAACTTCTCTAAGTTCCTTAAGAGACTTCTTTCCTCTTTTAGCTTTCAATTTGCCATATTTGGGAAAATTTATCCCTTCTTGGTTCATCAAAATACCCAACTGCTCTACATTCTCCTATACATTTAGAGCAATTCCAGATTGTTTTTCTTCTTTTTCATCTTTGTCTTCATTTTCTAGTTCTTACAATATCTGTTTCGTAAGGGTTGTCTGATCACCTATATGTCTATAATCTGTTGATGGTATCTTCCTAAAACTACCCACCTCAATAACATCTCCTTGTACTGTCATTAGTTTATGCTCGATTATCTATAAGGCTTTATTATTCTTATCTTCATCCTCAAAGATTAGCAAATCTCTTTTTAAGTCTTCATAGGTGTAGTTGTCTCTACCTAGTTTAAAACTTGCTGCATTAGATCCTCCTTCTATGATTTACTGCTCTTATCTATATTCTCGAAGTTAAATACTTAAATCAGTTCATCAGTTAATAGTTCTGAGTTTTCTTTCTCAGTCTTATCTAAAATTACCATTTCTAAGTCTTCATCCCTTGCCATATCATTATTCAAGAAGTCATGAAAATCTTGTGTTAAGGTTCCTTTTATCTTACTCTGGTCGATTTCCTTTGCCTTGTGCTCACTAAAGTTGTGATTAGGTGATTCTTTTTTTGTGGAAGGTGTCTGCTAAAACTTGGTGAATAGATTTATTGCCTCTTTATTGGAGATTCCAGTTTCCCTCATAAATTCTTCTTTTTGGTGCTATGGAGTCTCCATTTTTTCTTCTAAATACTTAGCCTTTTTACATTCTGGAGCTTTGCCAAAAAATAGATGGTTATTTTCTATTTCTTCAATACTGTTGATTATTTTACCTAGGGATTTTCTATCTTGGGACCTAGACTCTTTTTCTGATGATTTTCCTTCCCCATTAATTACTTTTGTATTCTTGACCTTCTTTACTTTCTTTGATCTTTTTAAAAAAAAGTTTTTGTTGCTAATAAATGTACTTTGCTGCCTTATGTTAGCCATATCTTGAGTAGTTTTTGCTTTTACTCTATTGAGTTCTTTGGGGCTTTGATCAACACAAGTAGTCTATATTTTCAAATTAGGACTACTTCCTTTACGATCCACCATATTTAATAATTTAATAGTTTCTTTACTATTTTTTGACATTGAGAGCTTTTCCTTTTCTTTACTTCAAGATTTTTCCTTTTTAGCCTCTTGTATCAGCTCTACTACTTTCTTCTAGTCTTTCCTCAAGATAGGGGATGGGCTACTACTGGACTTTGTAGATGGACTTGATAGTGTTGTCTTATCTTCTTTTACTGCTCCAGTCTCCAACTCTAGGTCTGCTTTCCCTACTGTATCATGAATAGTCTTCAGGAGGCCTTTCTCATAAATGGAATTCCTCTAGAAATCTCTTTGGTTTCTTAAGTTCATCATAGGGAAGGTATCTTTAAGGTTGGTAGTTGGTTGCAGATTTTTGAAAGTGATTTTTCTCTCATTATTTAGTCTAATTATTTCTGAGATTTTACCTTCACATCTGTGGAAGTTTAAGTTATAGATAGATCTATTTGTTATTACTTTGGTAGGTTTGAATTCCATGTTATTTTCCTTATATTTGATCAAAATTTTGATATTATTGCAATATTTAAAAGAGGCACCCATTCCAATCAAATCACCAATTGAAAAACTTATTTTCCTAATGATTTCTACATGCATTAGTTCCGATGGGAGGGATTCAAGGGAAATCTAGGTTGGAATCAAGAAGTTTAGCATTTCTTCCTTACAATCTAGTAACCACTTAAAGAATTTAACATTAAAGTAACAGTCGAAAACAACGAGGAAGTCTTTTTTAACAAATTCATCACTATAGTGAATATACACTAATCTATCAGAGTGGTGAGATATACTTACCTGATTTTTGTAGAAATCCTTAAGACAATTGATAAGATTGATCATTTTTTATTTTGGCCCATTCTAGAATGTGAATATACCAATATTTTGACACTCCTACCATTGATCTTCACTATCTTGATTACTAATAATTAGGAACGTTTCCTCAGATTTAATTGAATTGAGTCTAGGAGATGTGAGGGGCTAAATATTAGGATGAGCAAGAGAATTGGAGACATAATTCCTACGATGGGGGGATTATATGCTTTATGAGTAGAAAAGGAAGGGTTGAGACTTGTGGTCTCAGTCTTCCAAGGATGGATCTTACAGAGATTTGGGGAATCCATGTAGGAATCAGATAGAAAACCTATCTGTTGAGAGAACAAAGAATTTTTATTTTGGTCTGCATATTTGGTGAGATTAAAAAAGTGGATTTGTTTGTCAAGGCTTAAAGTAGAGAAAATAATATGAGGTCAAAAACTTTTTGAGTCTTGGGAATTTGATTATTTTGGAAAATTCACTATCAATAATTTGAGGATTTACTAGAGGTTTACTTATCTTATTTTGATCCAGGAAGATATGGAGCGAAGAAACTTGATTCGAGTCCTTTCTGGCTTGGGTGCTAATATTTTCATTGACTCTTGTCAATGTCTAGAGTCCTATGCTTCCTACATAGTTTGTTGGAATCTCTAATAATCTGGCCCTTGATTTTTTGTAATTTGTCTACTACACATCAGGCTATTCTAGATCATTTGGCTCATTTAAAATCAAAAATAGGTTCATCATTTCTACAACATACTTAAACTTTGTCGGGTGATTGATATTGAGGGGAGGGGGATTGATGCAAATTCTCCCCAACTTTTTCCTTTCCTCATTAGGGTTTTGGGGCACAAACATTCAATAGTTTTGTCGTTTGTCTTCAATTGCATTGTTCACATTTTTGACAACTATTGTGATTGCCTTTTTAAATTTTATTTTTTTACAAACTTTAAATGTTATAGTACAAGTCAAATTTTAATATTAATTGACTTTTCAAACATTTACATCACATTAGATTTAATATATATTTAATATATAAGCGTTAACCATATGAGCCACAAAATTCTCTAAAACTTAATTTTAATATATCTATAAACTAATAAAAATTAACTTAATATTCTTACATAACTATAATAAAAAATATTCCATAACACATAAATGTTAATATTTTCTAAAAAATTATCAAATAAATGTCTAGAACTAATATGAAAATATTAATATTATAAATTCACATATTATATCTCTAACTAATATTAAATATCTTTAGTTATAATGATTTCTTATACTTTTTGTAGTAGGTAGGCACTCCTGCTCAAACAGAGCTCTTGTTAAACAATTAGTTTTATAAATATAAGTGTCCATTAGTTATCAATTATATTTATTGATTAGTGAAATATTAGAGTTTTAAAATGAAATATATATTTGTACAATAAGTTGTACACATAAAATACGATAAAATAAAATAATTCTAATATTTTGGATAGTTTTTGGAGGTTGTCTAAATTTTGCCAATGAGAGGCAAGGAATTTTGTATCTCTTGATTTGTTGAAGTTAATATATTTTTCATCTGCAGAACTGGTTTTCCCTTAGGGGTTTTTCCATGGATAATTTATCTAAAAATATTGTGTTCATTATGTTGTGAATTTCTTTCCATATTTTATTGGTGAAGTTGCAGTTGTGTTATTTTTTTATATTAGCTAGGAATTTATTTTTGGTAGTTTAATAATCATTTATGATAGGAGATTAATAATCAATGACTGCAATAGTGGTAATTTTCACATGGTATCAAAGCAATGTTGAGGGTAGAAGACTTTTGCCCTAGGAAAGAAATTAAGGGTTTATATAACCTAGTGTGATCTCTTTAGAATTATTATTTCTTTAATCCCTTGAGATGGCTTCAACTAGTTTGAGAGATCAGGATAGATTGGATGGTGTCTTGAATTTTGGTGTTTGGAAGGCCTGACTTTCTTTATTGTTGGAAGAGAATGGTATCAAGGATTATGCTACCAGTGTTGTACCTATACCAACAGATGCAACACAACTTGCAACATATAAGAAGGATGATGCCAAGATGAGGAGGATTATTCTTGATGGTGTCAAGGATCATATTGTTTCACATATCTCTGAGCTAGATATGACGAATAAGATGTGGGATGTCATTTTGAATATGTACTAGAATGCTACCACCAACAAGAAGATGATTCTCAAAGAGAAGCTAAAGAATACCTAGATGAACAAGGGAGAAGATGTTACAAGTTACTTCACTAGGCTTAGACTTGTGAAGGACAAGTTAGCAGCTATTAGAGATAGTCCCAATGATGATGAGCTAGTGAGAATAGCCCTAAATGGGTTTTCTAAATAGTGGAGTGTCTTTGTTCAAGTTGTTAGTGGATGAGATACTTTACTAAGTTGGGTTCAACTATGGACTGATTTCACTTAGGAGGAGTTTAGACTAAGTCTTGTTAATGGGGCCAATAAGAGTAAGAAAAGTGAGGTGGAACAGGAAAATGTTGCCCTAGCAAGGAAAGGGAAAGAAAAGAGGGATCTAGAAAAGGATCAAATTCACAAAGTGAGAAGAAGAAGGACCTTTCTAAGGTCAAGTGCTTTGGATGTCACGAGTATGGTCACTATGTTAGTGATTGCCCAGAAAGGAAGAAGGAAAAGAAGCAGGTGGTAGCTTCAACAAGTGTAGATGAACTCTCTAGTGGAATGGAAGATGAGTTTGCACTTATAGCTTGTATGGTGAGCTCAACCTCACAGACTATCTGGTATATAGATAGCAAGGCATCATTTCATATGACAAGAGTTAAACAATACTTCTCTAGTTATAAGGATGAGAGCACCAATATCCAAATTTCTATGGGAAACTTGTCCAAACTCAACCCAGTTGGGAAAGGGACTATTCATTTTCAAAGGGAGAATGGAAAGATAATTCTAGTTCATGATGTGTTGCATGTGCCAAGATCAAGTATGAATTTGATTTTTGTATCTATTCTTTAGGATAGGGGGTATAATGTACTCTTTAGAGGGACACATGTGTTGATTAAGCACTAGGATTGGATATGCCCCGCTACTTATGGGGAAAAGCATGTAGTACAACAGTCTACATTCAGAACAAGGTTCGACACAAGATACTAGGGAGGATGATGCTAGAGGAAGATTTCACAGGAAAGAAGCCTGATGTTATCCATTTTAGAATATTTGGGAGTTTGGCATATTGTCATATTCTAGGTGATACACATACCAAGTTAGACCAGACTGCAGAGAGGAAGTACTTTGTTGGGTATAGTGAAACCTCAAAGGCATATAGGATTTTTATCCCTGAGACCAAAAGAATTATTTTCAAACTTGATGTTAAGTTCATGGAGTACAAGGCATTTAAAAGACCCAAATATTTTCCAGTAGATGATTAGAGTGAGTAGGTCGTAGAAGCTCCAAGGCCTAGTCAAGGGCAACAAAGCACAAGTATAATTACTAGTACAAGTGTAGGCTCAGGTGGTGAAGTTCATGGAGTGTGGAGACTTGGAGACTGATATTTCATCCTCTACAGTTGGCAATAGGAACCACAAGCTTCAAGAGACACAAAGGGATACTTAGGAGTTTGTGGGAGCTCCTAGGAAGAGTACTAGATAGTGAAGACAACCAACCAAGTTCAATGACTATGTGGCATTAGTTAGTCAATAGGTAGATAGTGAACCTTCTAGCTATTAGGAGGATGAACAACATCAAGTATGATGGGATGCTATGGTTGAGGAGTATTCCTTAATAATGTAGAATGATGTGTAGGAGGTAGTTCCTAGACCAATAGATAGAGCAGTAGTTGGATCACACTGGATCTATAAGATAAAGCATGATACATATGGTAGCATTGAGAAATACAAGGCAAGGTTCATGGCCAAGGAGTTCTCTCAGAAAGAGGGAATAGATTATGAGGAGACATTTGCTCTAGTGGCTAGGTATACTTCTATATGAGTTGTGATCTCATTTGCAGCAAAAATGGGATGGTAGATCCATCAAATGGATGTCAAGACAACATTCCTTAATGGTGAGTTAAAGGATGAGGTATACATAGAGCAACCAAAAGGGTTTGTAGCACACAAAAAAGAGACCCACATGTGTAGATTGAAGAGAAAATTTTATGGACTCAAGTAGGCTCCCTGAGCATGGTATGAGCACATTGACACATACTTGCAGGAAATGGGCTTTGTGAAGAGTGAAGCGGATGCTAACCTCTACTACTTGGTAGTTGGTGGTGAGACTCTCCTTCTTGTTCTTTATGTGGATGACTTGTTTCTTACAGGTTCACTTGGTCTCATAGAAGACTGCAAGAGGGACCTTGCAGAAGAGTTTGAGATGAAGGACTTAGGACTTATGCACTACTTTCTAGGCATGGAGGTGTGGCAAATAGATAGAGAGATTTTCCTTGGTCAAGGGAAATATTGCATTGAAATCTTGCAGAGATTCAAGATGGAGCATTGCAAAGCCATGTATACACCCATGATCATGAATTGAAGGAAGGTAGATACATCTAAGGAGAAGGATGTAGATCCCACCTTATATAGACAGTTGATTTGTTTGCTTATGTATTTGGTCAACACTAGGCCAGATATAACATTTGCAGTAAACTCTCTTAGTCAATTCATGGTTGAACCAAAGAGAATTCTTTGGACAATATCCAAGCATGTATTGTGTTACTTGTGTGGTATAGTTGAGTATAGGATCAGATATATTTGAGGTGAAGGTATCAAGTTGATGGGCAATACCGATACAGATTGGGTAGGAAGTACAATAGACAAAAGGAGCACTTCAGGTTGTTGTTTCAGTTTGGGATTAGGAGTTGTGTCTTGGTTCAATAGAAATAAAAAGTCTATGGCTTTGAGTTCAGTAGAAGTAGAATACATAGCAGCTAGCATGGCAACATGTGAAGCTATATGGCTTTGGAAGTTGTTAGTATCCTTGTTTGATTAGAAGGTTGAGACTACTGTGATACACCACAATAATCAAAGTTGCATCAAGTTGTCTGAGAATCCAATGTTTCATGATAGGTTTAAACATATAGACATTAGATATCACTTCATTAGAGATTGTGTACAATGAGGGGTTGTTCAACTATAGTACATACCTACAGAGGAGCAAGTAGCAAACATTCTGACAAAGGCATTGGGGAAGCCAAAATTCATCTTCTTTAGAGATAAGTTGGGTGCCATGTAGAACAACTTCCTCACTAAGAGGGAGTGTTAGTTTTAGGTAGCTTGGATAGTTGTTCGTCCATATGTGATTAATTGGAAAATAATTGTTAGAGTTACAACAAATATTTGTTAATTAATTGACTCCTTCTAGAAGCCACTAGTAACCTATTGGTTAGGTTGTTTTAACAGAGAAGCAACTAGAAACTTCTTGGTTAGGAAGAAACTAGAAACTTCTTGGTTGAGTTGTCTTGATCAAGAAGCAACTAGAAACCACTTGGTTAAGTAGTATAAAGGGAGTCAAGGGAAGCATTTGGTGAATAGAACAGGAAACAGAAAACAAAAATAGTTTTAGAAACATTTGCAGTGTTAGCAAATGAGTTTGTAGTGATAGCAAACAATCTTGTAGTGTTAGTAAGGGTGCAATGGTAGTGTTGGGGATAGCAGTAGGGAATATCAGGAGGTTGTTTGAATTCTGCCAGTGAGAGGCAAGGAATTTTGTATCTCTTGATTTGCTGAAGTTAATATATTTTCCATCTGTAGAACTAGTTTTCCCTTAGGGGTTTTTCCAGGGATAATTTGTCCAAAAATATTGTGTTCATTGTGTTGTGAATTTCTTTCCGTATTTTATTGGTGAAGTTGCAGTTGTGTTATTTTTTGATATTAGCTGGGAATTTATTTTTGACAGTTTAATAATTATTTATGATAGGAGATTAATAATCAGTGACTACAATATGTTAATTTTCATAATTTTGTAATCTATTTTTAAAAACGTTAGAATATTTGATTTTAAATATCATCAATAGGAGGTAGCATAATATGTTGGTGTCAATCTAATTTGGTAGATAAGTTTTATGTGATTTCAAACATAACCAACAATATATTATTATAAATAATATTAATATTAGATACAATTATTTCAATAATTGGGAGGGCTCTAATGTCAAAAAGATGGATCACCAAAAGTTAAATGTAGATGTTTTGGTTGATGAATTTTGATAGGTTCATATTATTATTATTTATGTTGATTTAATGTAATACTTCGTAAAATTTTGAATTTTGAATTTTTTACTATTGTTATAAGTTAATGATTGTAAAATTTATTGTTAGTCATATTTTTAATTTGATCTTGTTTACCATGGAAAATTTTAAGAATTAATTTGTATGGGCTTGAGATTTACTAGATATTTAATAAGGTGGATTGATGATTATAGAATATTAGATAATTTTATTATTTATTCCCCCTTTCTAACATTATTCTATTTTGAACATTGTCTTCTTTACCATTCTAGTAACATAAATGATCAACTATAGTCAATGTAAAGTTTCAAAGTACTCCTCACATTTGTCATTATCAAGTTTAAAACTATTTATATTTAGAGCTAGACATGTTGATTAATGATATGGAATATGAGTTTTAACATTATTTGACTATAAAATAAAATAAAAACACGTTCTCAAAAATGACATTCTATAGAAGCAACCAAGAAAGAATTGGTAAAATTAAAATTAAAAATAGAGGTACAATATTTTAGAAATTTTCAATAAGAGTAACATTCTATTTAATAATTTAAAAAAAATCTTTAGTATTTTTTCATATTTTAATTAAATTTATAACTTGGAAGTTGGAACATTAGGAAAGTAAATATGAACTTATAAATTATAGATGTGTAAGTTAGTCTCAATAAAATCACTTTTGCTACCATATTACTGGCTTGTGCCAAAATGAGAGGTTTAAAGTAGCATGTGGAATAAAAGATGGATAGATTTTGGCAAATATTGTAGTCTCAACCATCATAGTGGATCTGTCACTTGTCAAATTATTCACACTTGCCTTATTGATATAATTTAACATTTGAGTAATGGCTACTTTTTGTTATTTTGATTAAAATATGGATCACACATGCAACCAACATATTTTGAGTGTACTTGTCAATGTATAATATGATTAACATTATAATGTGCTGCTAAAAAATTAAACAATATGGAGGTGTAAACTAATTTACCTTAGATTCCTCCCTCTAATCCAAATTCAACCAAAATGGTTGAATTTTCTTGAATTTAAATTGTTTGACTTAAGCTCTACCTAGTGGAAATCCAAAGTTGAGGCCAAAGCTCAATGTTTAGCATAAAAATAAATGCATTGTAATATTTTTGTGGCTCTACCAAATACTCTTTCTATCACATGTTAAATGTTATTAAACATGCTTATTTGACTTGTGAGCATTATTAAAAAAAATTGATGTGCAATTATTTTTGTCAATGCATCTTTTTCATAGTTGAACTATACAATGTAAAACTATCTTTTCTAGCACTTTTCCTTCAATGTCAGTGATTATGTATGGATTATTCTCTAATGTTACTTTTGTAGAAAATAAAACTCGCTAAAGTCCTAAGGGGGAATCAAAACAACAATTTAGAGCATCAACACAATTATTTAGAGTGCAGTCCTAAATGACACTTATATCTAAAGATCATAATGGATCTCTATTAAAGATTACAATATCATTAAGAAGATCACATGTTTTGTAATCTTGGAGAAAAATAATATTTTCTTATCCAATAAATTATACTTTCTCAATTCTAAATCTTTTGGTTACCTTAGCTACTATCATACTCATTTGTATCCAACTTGAGTTGTTACTTTCAATCTTCTTTGCTAGAAGTGCCCCACTCAAATGTTGTTTTCTCTTATACATTATTTTTAGAAAAATATAGAAGCGCACTAACCTATAATTCAATACGATGAAAATCTATAGAAATCAAAATAAATTTTTACTCCCCTTACTTACCATTAGTTGAAAATGTATAGAAATCTATTTAACTTTTTACTAATCAAATAAAACAAATATGTAATTTTTTTGGATAAAAAAACAAAAATCAAATCAAAATATAATAAGGTTCAATTTTACTTTTCTATTAGGTTTTCAATGTAGATTAATATAATTCAAGCCAAACAAAGAAAAGATCTTAGTATCCCTACTATTATTTATTTATTTATAATAACATGTGTCATCATTGGAATTCAAGTGAACGAAATTATGAGAAAAAAATTATGCATCTTCTTTGTTTACAGTTTAGATTTCAAACATGCTAATTTAGATTGAACATTAATGTTATCATATATTACTATTTTTATCATTGATATGATTTAATTCACTGATAAGAAATAAAGTATTACAATAGTATCAATATGAACTTCATCCACCATCAAAGGTACTAAACATCTACCCCACCCAATATTTCCTTTACACCTCCCAATCCTCTTACACTATTGAGATTACATGAACAAGATGTCATAAGCTAATAGTAGATCAAAAATGAGGATTGAGAAAAATATACATAATTCCCCTCAAATATGTAGGACCAACTATCAAAACATCACATTTAAAATTTAATAGGATTAACCCATTATTTAACTATTCTAGGAACACAAAACCAAAATGTAGACCCCACAGAAAGAAGAGAGAAGGACATTACCCCTTAGATTTTTGAAATTCTCTTCTCCAAGGATGGATTGGGTCATTATACTAGAAATCATAAAGCCACTTCTCAATATATGTGCCCACCACATTATCCACTCAAGCTAGCTCCTCCCTTTCATGGAGGAAACCCTTTAGAGGTTCTCACATAATGCCTACTTCAACCTTTCTTTCTTTAATGTTTATGTTTGCACTCCAAACAATGAAGGGGTAAAAATATCCTTCATTTTTCCTAATATTATGCTAGTCTCCCACCTCTTCTTTAAATCCTCTTTTAGGGATCACATTAGACACCATTTGTTAGAATGTAAATTCCATTGATATAACTGAGGGTGGGGGGGGGACGGGGTGAATCAATTATGCACTTTAAATAATTTTATGCCCAACTATGGATATCATTTTCAAACCTTAAAAAATACATATACCAGTAAACTGAAAGGTAAAAGTATGCACAACATAAAGAAACTCATAACACCATATTGTTTTAACTAGGGAAACTTGGCCAAGGGAAAACCCTAGCGGGGATGGTACCACAAAATGATCCACTAATCAAAAGTACCTTATGAAAGATATTGACCTAGTTAGGAGTCTATAACACACATATAGTGTATATGTCCTTTTTAGAGGACTAGACCTTGTTAGAAGTCTCAACCATATTAGGAGTTATAAGTATAGTACAAAATACAAGTTGAGCCCACTACCCAAACATGCATATACAATTTTACAAGTTATATAGGTAGATACAAAACCTTTATTGTGTTGATATCTTGAATTTTTATTAGTCCTTATAGTCTCTTGTATGTACAAAATATTCATACAATAGTCTACTATGTTTTGATCACCAACTTTGCATCTGTATAATATCATCTAAGTGCTCACATATAAATGATCTCATTACAATACAATTGCATACTTCACTTAACAAAAATTTCTTCCTTTATACCAAAAAAATTAATCTATCAGCCTACACCTTCTTCACACGTTTCAAAAATTAAATATTTTTATCTACCATGGAAAGTTTAACATCTAGGATGTCATCCCTACCTTATCAAGATCTTGTTTTGACAGGTTAGAATAATATCTTGAACAAAAAATCCAATATGTTATTTGTTGCTCTATTGTGCAATGTTAAACCAATCGTTGCAATTATAAACCAAAACATACACAAAACATATCCAAAAATTTGGCATCCTTACTGATATCTTCTATGATGTCCGTACTATCTTCCCCTAAGCTCACTAAATCATTTGTGTCTTTTGTGAAGCTTGTTGAATGAAATAAGTTATCTATACCCTGTAATCTTTCTTATACTTAGACAATCTTCTAAGTATCCTTATACAAGACTTAACTTTTAACATTGGCGGCCTCAATACTATATTATGTTGCCATAAATGACAAATCTTAACATACTACCTTAGCCAAATTTCCAACACCATGGTCATGAGATCAAGTAATTATTCTATGTTACTACACCTCCTCATACCTAAACAGAGTCTTCTAGCATCCCTGATACCAATACCTGAGTGTGGGGCACCAAGACAATGTTTATATTTATGTAGTAACAATGCTTTGAATTCATGAATTCTTCACCAAGAATCAAATCCACTATTTGAAAAAAAGCAAGTCCCAGAATTTTAAAATATCTTTAAGGCATTTCTTTAAGATATCTCCAAGAAAATTCCACTTGTTGCCACTCAGTAACAATAGTAAAAATCACATCCATCTTGTCCAAATATGTTGCTCATCCCAAACCTTGTGAAAAACTAGAGATAAGTCTAACTTGAATTGGATTTAAGAAAAGGTGAAATCAGCATCTAGAGACTTTTCCAATATATTATTTCTTGTTAAGTTGCATTCTTGGGACCATATATAGCAATAATGATATTGGTATCTATAATAATTTGGATCAAGCTCTGATACCATGTAAGAATTTGGATCAAGCTTTGATACCATGCAAGAATTTTCTTAAGTAAGTGAATTAAAATTCCAATATTTAGAAGCTCAATATATAGATAAGAGAGACAAGAAAATTATATGATCATTGATTGATTGGATTACCAACAATCAATAATACGAATAATTCACATTGATTTACAACATAGATATGCCTAGATATATAGGTGATGCATGATACATAGGATCTATACAAATGGTAACCTATCAACCACACAAGGTGGAATCACATGACCATCAAAGGTGGATTATCCTCCATTGTAAAATGAAGTATGTGCAACAATGTGAGGATAATAATGTGATAAGAGCACTAAAGGTGGATCTCATATTGTACATAAAGTAAAATGAGATAACAACTATCGCCACCTAATATTTAATTACATATAGTGAAATGAGATAACAACTATCACCACCTAAAGTGGAATTTTCCTACACCATGTGAAAAAATAGGATGTAAGCTCTTATGTGTCTATGATGCAAATACTATGTGATGCATTTTCCTAAGTAAGCTGTAATTATAATTAATTAATTACACCAATAGTATCATTTATCGTAAGGGTTATGTATAGAAGAAAGTCTCCCTTAATGTCAACTACAATAAATCCTTCCAAATCTATTGCATTGCCTCATCTGATAAGTCCACCACCCACTTAGAAGTTTGGTTTTCCAAGTTGTTTCTTGTTGAATGTGCAAGACAACTGAGGTGGGGTAGTGGAATTAGTTATCTAAATATATAAACCAATTCCATGAAATTTTTTGTAATCCTTTAATAAGTTAAAGTGTAAACATCAAAAGTACAAAAACCATCAAATACATGAAATACTAGATTTACACGGAAAGCCTTGTTAGGGGAAAACCATATAGAACATTAATTCTTAAATACATGAGCACCAATTAATTTGGATTACAAAGAAAGGTTCCTTGTCATAGGCTTAACTATTATCAAAGGGACCTTAACTTCCCAAATGAAGAAGGCTCACTACCTGAGTAAAGAAGGATACAAAAGAATAGATCTTCCACTAGTACATATAATTGTAACACAACTAAAAGATATGTAGGCACCTTTCCCTCACTATTTCTGGTAGCCAACACATTAAGGTTCACACAAATCTACACCAATCTTATATAACCAGGGAGACAAATCCTATTTCATACAACCTCATCACACAAGTACATACATTCACATAATTCATACAAACATATACAAATGTCACACTATTCCTGAATATTTATTCTACAATTGCAAAGTCTCCCATTATTGGCTAGATAAATAACTAAGCATAATTTTGAATTAGGTTGGAACTAAACATTTATATGGTAGAAAGGAATGAGAAGTGGACAAAAACATGCTTTATATGAAACCAAAATTAGCATCATACACATCACATATACCCTTACATTTATAAACACCCTAGGTCAACCAAACCTAAAGTAAGAACAACTAAAAACTTGAAATCATGTATACAAAAACCAAATCACATGCCAACTAGAACATATGAATCTTAGGACATCAAAAACTTGTTTTGAAAATCACAACATCGAGTAGAGAAATATGAAACATACACTTCATATTAAAACTACTATCAAACACAGTAACACTCAAACAAATACCAATTCCACTCCACTACAATCCAAAGCATAAGAGCCTATAACCATTTACATCAAACATCTTCTAATTCAACATACCAAAATATCATCATTACATATACAACATGAAAAATATGTGAGGTACAATACTGCACAAAAAGCATGTTGACATCAATGCAATAATGTATTGACATCAATGACATCACACCAAAAAAATCCTATTGATTCCTCACTTATCCAAATTGAATCATTATGCTCAATATTGCATCATTCTCATCTCATATGGTATGTAATATTTTAAAATTCTTAAAGGAATTAACATGGTTTTAATGGTGGGAATAATGAACTCATTCAAAATCAAATTTTGCTTCACCATTTATTAAAACATTGATAATAATTTACAACTATCCTTATACATGAAACTTCTTAGCTTAAAGGCACTTAACCATGTTCACCCCATGTCATACTATTTGGGCTTTTACCATATTATTTGTGCCACTAGAAAGTCTTTTAGTGTCAAAGACCACTAATTTTCTTACATGGTCTCATGACATATCTTGCTTCCAAGGGACTAGAGTTACCCCTTGAAGCCCCATC
>CM053784.1:111305826-111533326 GCA_028749045.1 Cupressus sempervirens | reverse complement strand
CTTGAAGTATTTTTTTTCACCCTACATATATCACTTTGAACGATTGGAAATGTTATTCCAATATTTAGATTAACTAAATGGGCAACAAGTCATCCCAATCTTTATTATCAACATAAGCTTGGCTACACTTGCACTACAAAATGAATTCGTTTTTTGTATGTTTTATTAATTTAATTTGAATACTGTGAATCCATTTTTTGTAAAATAATTAACAAATTTTATTCTATATTTTTTTTAAAAAAAAGTATAGATAAAAATTATTTCAATTACATTATAAATAATAATAAAACATATATGCAATGGGCATGATCCCATAATTTATCTATCAAACAATAAAGATAAAATAAAATTTAAAATAGATATTTATTTTTGAAATATCAACAAATCTATTATTTGTATATAAATTAATTCCTATAAGAGGAAAATATTGAACCACTCATAATATAGATAAATATTATGTAAAATACTATAAAAACAAAATTTTAGATAATCATAATTCATGGAACTTTAAACAAGATAAACTAGAACATGTAAATAAGATGAAAAGTATACCATTGAATCCAAAACTCTTTTTTTTTGGGATTCGTAGTGATGTATGATAGCCCTTATCAGATACATGGAATACCGACTTTAAAGATAATTGGCCCCACATAAAATCATGAGGAAGACGTTGGCCTGTAATAATTGGTATAGAGGGGGCAAATGGAATCTTTTCCGCCACCATAAAACTCCAAAATGTGGACCCTCACCTTGTCGTTTGATGCTGTCCCTATTATTTCCATTGATAGTATTGGTACTTATATTTAAACTATTTATAAGTATTTGGAAAATGTTGAATATATATAACCTTATTGATTATTTAAAAAAAAATCTGTTATTATCTTAATCTATTATTATTAGTCAATAGGTCTTCTATTGTAGAGAAGTTATACATGTAAAATATATTTTATTATTTTTTCTTTTAATAAGAATATCTTTTAACATTATTTATTATAATATCCTATCATTTTTAATGTCCTAAAAGAAAAGAAAATATTTTAAAAGATAAATACTAATTAAATCATTATCAAAGTTAAGACTAGCAACTCTACAACGACGATTGCAACAAGCTAGTGTTGACATACTCTAGATCTTTTGGTTGTTAAGGGATTATTCATTGGTTTGTACTATTTTATGTGCCTTATGTTGTGGTGTGAGCGTTGAGCAGTGATTTGGGGTTGATGGGTAACCGCCCCATTTCATATTCTTTATTTTGGTCATTTTATCTCTAGCCCATGAAAGAGTAGAGGACTATCTAAGGTTCAAAATTTGAGCTAAGTTGTCCTCTATGTCCTATCTCCTCCCACGACTAACTATCTGTACTAACTAATTGGGGGGACAGGGGTGTGGGTGTGGGTGTGGGTTTTCATCGTGAGGGCAAGGAGCTTTCTTTTTTTCTCTCTGCTAATAAGGTAATAATAATAGAGTAGATAGATTTCTTCAGAGACCATAAACCCTAAATTAAAAAATAGGCACCCCTAGTTGTTGATGGAGAGGTCCTTTGTCCCCCAACCCCCAATGGGAAGACAACTATAGATAGGCTTCACCTTTCTCGCCCCCCTCCCAAAAGGTATATTAAGTGGAGTTCCACCCCCAATCCCTACTATTCTAAAGGGCCTTATCTCTGATTAAAGTCTCAAGAAGCTATTGAATAACTAATAATATTTTTATGCCAGAATGGGGGCTTCTAAATAGTAGGGGGTATGGGGGTATGCAAGGGGAGCCCCTACTATACTATTATGGTACTAGTCGAATGGAGACTAGAGAATAAACTATTGTCTCGAGGGGTTTTAACCGAGAGTGCTTTCTCCATGCCCCCACCCCATTCTAGTTGTTGGTTGATCTCCATTAATTAATCTAACCATCCTTTGTCTCAATTGTGGTTGGAGTATGGTTTGAAGCTCATGGAGGACAAGTGGAGGAAGGGTTTCCCTACTATTCTAATGGGTCTAGAGGAAGGTTTACTTGACCCCTACCATTTTAAGGGCTAACCCAAAACAACACCATTCTATAGGATGAGGGAGGCCCCTACTATTCTATGGACACCCTTTTATGGAACAAAGGGGAGTCAAGAAGATGAGAAATAATAGCTACCTCAACTCAATAGCATTTGAGAGTTGGTCCTACTTGAGAAACAAGGGACCTAACTTATGATAAACATCCATTATACTTCATTGCCCCTTCTAAAGGATCCTTAATAAGGAACTTATGTAGGTAGTGTAATGCTTTGTCCACCACCCCTGAAACTTATGAATAAGGAAGGCCCCCTAAAATTCTATGGTCCTGCAAACACCTGATGATTCTATTCTCGATAGTGCATAGGGTTTAAAGGTCCTTAAAAAGAGTAGACTCGATTCTATTCTTATATATCATAAGCTAGGAAAAGTCGGCTTAAAAACCCTTTCAAAATATTAATAAACATCCATTTAGTTGGCTTGTATTAATCAAATAATTAACAAAAGTAACTTATTATCATTCAGCTAACACTGGACTGAACACTCGGTTAATACATAACTTTCTTCGATGACCAACCAAACTTGGTTAACACTATCTACTTTGATGACCGATCAAGATTGATTAACACTGACTTTTTCTCAGTTGATATTGGAATCTCCTTTGGTGACCGTCTGAGCTCAACTTACACTAACTGTGCTTGGTTAAAGCTCGACATTTCTGTAACATCAATGACAATATGTAATTGAATAATTGATTCCAACAACTTCCTCTTTGGCATTGATGGCAACACAATATAAACTAATGAAAGTAAGAGCAATTATAATATTCTTAGTTTGATTTTGATTCATCATTCATACTAGCTCCCTCTGAGATTCTGGTTGGATTTGTCTCTGTTGCTTTCCTATCATTTTCTCCCTCTTAGCTATAGACTCCATTATTAAGACTTTCCCTCAATCTCATCACTTTTCCATGTTGACATTAAAATCTCCCTCTTTGACATCAATTGCCAAAGGATACAAACATATGAGATTATAATGTACCCTATGTATTGACTCATATGCAATATGCTCTATATTGTATTGCATCAACTTGATTGATCTTTAATAGAGATTGGTTGATGCTTAGATAAATTTTTCTTTAGTGAGCATTAGAGAGGGGAATAACCCCTAGTTTACCTCTTAGATGAATATATCTGCTATCTGCTCCTTGGTGTTCACATATTCCAATCTCACCTATTTGTCTTGAACCAATTCCCTTAGGAAATGATATTTGATTGTAATTTGTTTTGTCTTGGAGTGCATTACTAGATTTTTGGATATATTGATTGCACTTGTGTTATCACAATAGATAACCATTGGTTCCTTGATTTCTTCCTTCATTCTTGATATCAACTACTTAATTCACATTATGTTAGAATAATTTATTGCTGCAACAACATACTCTTCTTCTATTGTGGATTGAGAAATACAATTATGCTTCTTACTTGTCCAAGACACTAGCCTCTTTCCTAGAAATAATGCTCCTCCACTAGTATTTTTTCTGTCATCAACGCTTCCTTCTCAATCTGCATTAGTGAAGGCTCTTAACTCAAGATTTCCTCCTTTCTTGCACCATAACCCATAATCTTTAGTTCCTTTTAGATATCTCAAGATTCTTTTGACTGTCATCATGCAATTTTCTTTAGGATTAGTAGAAAATCTTTCAACCATGCCAACTGCCAATGCAATATCAGGTCTTGTGTGAGCCACATATTGAAGTTTCCCAATCATTGATCTATAATTAGTTTGGTTTACCTCCTTTGAATCATCATTCTTTGAGAGCTTATGTCTACTAGACAAAGGTGTTCCAACTAATTTGGAATCTTCCATTCCAAATATTTTCAATGTTTCCCTAATGTACTTTGATTGAGTGATAAATATTTCATCCTTCATCTGATTAACTTGTAAACCCACAAAGAATTTGATTTCTCCAAACATAGACATTTCAAATTATTTCCTCATTTCTTTAGAGAATGATTTACATAAGTTATCATTTCATGTAAATAAGATATCATCTACAAATATTTTTGCAAGCAATATCTTGTCTCGAGGTCCTTCCTTGATATAAAAATTGCTATTATCATTTGTCTTCTTAAAACCATTTTTTACTAGATATCCATGAAGTCTTTCATACCATGCTCTAGGAGCTTGCTTTAATCCATATAAGGCTTTATGAAGTTTACATACCATGTCTCTTTCGCTTGGACCTATGAAACCTTCAAGCTGATCAATGTAGACTTCTTCCTCCAAAACTCCATTCAAGAAAGTTGATTTGACATCCATCTGATATATTTTGAATCCCTTTTGTGTTGCATATGCTAGAAGTGTTCTAACTCCTTCAAGTCTTACAACAAGGGAAAATGTTTCCCCATAATAAATACCTTCTTGAGTATAATCTTTGCAGACAAGTCTTGCCTTGTTTCTTGTCACTTCACCTTGATCTCATTCATTTTGTTTTTGAATATCCATTTTGTACCAATCACATTTTTATCCTTAGGCCTAGGAACAAGAGGCCAGGTTTTATTTCTTTTTATTTTCTCAACCTCTTCATTCATTGCTTCTATCCAACTTTCATTTTTTAATGCATCTTTTATAGATCTAGGTTCAACTTCACCAAGTAGACATGTACCTTTTAGTTTGTTCCTTGTCAATATGCCTTTTGTCTCTCCTCCAATTATTTGATTAGGTGCATGATGCCTTCTAATATATTTGGCAAGCCTTGGATCTTTCTTTATTTTCTCAAAACTTGGTTCACTTGGTTCTTCAAGATCTTCATCCTTTTCCTTGGGTTCCTATGGTTGATCTGACTGTAGCTTGGGTAGTACTACCTGTGACTCGAGTTGCACTGCCTAGGGCTGCAACTCAGGTTGAACTAACTGTGACTCAGGTGCCTTTGACATTGACTTAGGCTAAACTACTAGTGAATTTTCTAGATGTACTTGGTTGCTTATTGGCTTCAACCTTCTGAGGTAAGGTTTTAGATTCTTCCTAGCATACAAACCTTCTATAATCTCTAGGCTCTTTTTTGCTTTGTTCTTCACTTCTTTCAGTAAACTCATCAATTTTTACATGTCCACTTTCTATGAATTTGTGAGTGGAAAGATTCAAACATTTATATGCTTTTCTTTTATTGGAGTACCCTAGGAATATTCCTTGATCACTCTTTGCATCAAGCTTTCATTTTCTTACATCTTTTAAGATATAACATTTTTTTCCAAATACTCAAAGATAACAAACATTGGGCTTATATCCATACCATAATTCATAAGGTGTTTTGTTTGTACCTTTATTCAATTGAACTTGGTTCAATGTGTGAATTGTTGTGATGATTTCTTCTCTCCAATAATTTGGTGAAACATTCTTTTCTGATAATAATGTTCTTACACATTCCATGATGGATCTATTGTTTCTCTCTACTATTCCATTATGTTATGGAGTTCTAGGTGTTGATACCTATCTTTTGATTCCTCTTTCATTGTAGAACTCATTGAATTCATTTCAAACGAATTCTCCTTCTTTGTCTAATCTTAGGCATTTCAGATTTTTTCCTGTTTCTTTCTCAACTCTAGCTAAATACTATTTAAACCTTTGAAAAGTGCCATACTTATCTTTTAAAAATATTGCAATCATCATTCTAGATTAATCATCAATAAATAAAATGAAATATATATCTCCATAGTAGTTTTCCACACCAATTAGCCCACAAAGATTTGTGTGAACTAATTCCAAAACTTCTTCAAAGTTATAGGACTTACTTTTGAAACTTCTTTTACTCATTTTTCCAATTTGATATTGTTTGCACATTCTTGTCTCAGGTTTCTTTAGATAAGGTATGCCTCTTACTTTGTTATTCTTGCTTATGTTGATCAGATTATCAAAGTTAACATGACACATTCCTTTATACCATAGCCAACTTTCTTTAACTTAAGCTAATAAACAAGAGCTTTCATTGAGATCTAGGTTAAAAAAATTACCTTTTTTCTAATTGCCAGTTCCAACTAGTTTTCCTTTTCCATCCAATAGTTTGGCTTTCTCATTCATGAATTCAACTTTGTATCCTATATTTTTATATTGAGCTACACTAAGTAGATTATGTCTTAATCCTTCAACCCAATAGGCATTCTCACATTTAACTCCATCATTTAATGCAATGATTCCTTTTCCTTTTACATAGCATGGTTCATTCTTCCCAAATCTAACACTTCCACCATCATAGTGTTCTAAATGTTCAAATTTTGTTTTATCACCAGTCATGTGATGAGAACAACCACTATCTATGATCCATGTATCATTTTTGCTAACATGAGAGATAATTGCCATCTTTTCATTTTCCTCATCATCAGATTCATCTTTGACAACAATATAAACTACTTCATCCTCATCATCATCACTTTCAAAATCTTTTGCGATGTAACATGATCTGTTATCTTTGCCTTTGAAGTCCTTGTAGTTTTTAAAGTCTTTCTTTCCTTTGGAAGTGTTGATATTCTTTTATTCTTTATCTTCCTTGTTTGGACACCTTGTTGCAATGTGGCCAACTTCCTCACATGAGAAACAAATCAATAGAATCTTTCCTTTGAATTTTCCTTTTCCTCTTGCCACCCTTTTAGCTAGGAGAGCTTCAATAACTTCAAGATCCTCCTCTGAATCATCTTCATCTTCACTGTCAACTTTTTTTCCTTTTGAGTTCCCTCCTTTTCTACCAAGGGATAGTTTAGCTTTGAATGTAGATTCAAGATTGTTAGAAGGAGGATAATTATCAAAGTTATCCAACTCAAAAGAAATCAATCTTCCCACAAGAGTATCTAGGGTTAGATCATGTGCTAGATTGCATCTCATCTCTTGAATAGTTGAAACTCTAGTTGCATAAATAGGAAGAAGAGTTCTTAGTACCTTATTGATTATTGTTTCATCATCAATTGTACTTCTTGAAGCTCTGATTGAACTAACACTTTCTTTGACCCTTTCATTATACTAGGTGATGTTCTCACCTTCTTTCATTTTCAATCAATCAAACTTTCCTCTTAAACTTTATACCTTAGCTCTTTGCACATTTTTATCACCTCCAAAGACTTTTTTCAATTTTTCCAACATGTCAAATGTAGTAGGACAATCCTTGACTTCATCAAATTCAGAATAGTTCAAAGAGGATTCACTATCAATCATCATAATATTGTAATCCTTTGCTTATTTTATTTTCTCTACAGACATAGGCTTGGGTGGTGCTACATATTTGTTCTCTGAGTAGAATACACCATCGTCACTAATGCTTGATATATGAAGCTTCATCAACTCCTGCCATGCTAAAAAAATTTCTCTGTTAAGTTTAGGAATCTCCCTTCTGTAAGACATCCTAACCTTTAGCTTAGGTCCTTAAAATATTTTCTTGCAAGCATCAACTGCTCTGATAAAAATGGTTGGAAATGTAATAGGAGTAACTGAGAGGGGAGGGTTGAATCAGTTACAATAGAAACAAATCCAAGTCCCTTAGATGTCAACACAAACTTTTACTTAATAAACCAAATTCTTGCTTTGCTTGATTAGAACAAGATATTTATTGTAACTCAGTTAACAAAGAAGTTATGATATATATTAATGTGTATTAACCTTTAATAACTCAATTTCAGAAATTTAAAAAAAAAACATGAACACATGAGACACCAAGATTTAACATGGTTGGGGAAACCACCAATGCAACTAGTTACAATTTTTCACTCTTATGAAGTGAGCCCTATTAGGAGCCAACCCTGTTAAAAGTCACAAAATATATTGTTAAGTATGACTCTATTAGAGGATTTAGTTCACCCTGTTAGGAGTGGTCTGGTTAGAGGTCTTTAAACACTTTAATCTTGAAATGTCATCTTGTTAGAGGATTTACAAAATGACTGTTAAGTCAACTCTATTAAGAGATTTATTTACTACTACAATGGTTAGAAAGCAACAAAAAATTGACCTAATTTATGATGCAAATTTCTTTGTTATTTAGATCTCTATTCCTAATCAGATGTTTCTTTGCATCTTAAATTTCACACTTCCTAATTTTCCTTGCCTTTGCTCACATATCCATCTCTTTCATATTCAACTTTATACACATCTTGTCCTCATAGCTTGACCATTCTTATATATCATAAGCTAGGAATAGTTGGCTTAAAAACCCTGTCAAAACATCAAGAAACATCCATTTAGTAGGCTTGTATTAGCCAAATAATTAACAAAAGTAATCTGATGTTAGTCGGCTCACACCAAACCAAACACTTAGTTAATACAAAAATTTCTTCAATGACCGACTAAGATTGGTTAACTCTATCTACTTCGATGACCAACCAAGCTCGACTAACACTGACTTCTTTACTGACTGATCAAACTCAGTTAACACTTAACAATTTTCGGTTGATACTAGAATCTCCTTTGGTGCTTGATTGAGCTTGAATTACACTAATTGTGTTCAGTTAAAGCTTGACATTTGTGTAACATCAATGACAATGTACAATTGAATAATTAATTCCAATAGATAGGCTTCAACCTTCTTGCCCCCAGAAGGTATTTAAGTTGAGTTCCACCCCCAATCCCTACTATTCTAAAGGGGCTATCTCAAATTGAAGGCATGGGAAGCTACTGCCTTTCAAATTATATGTTTATGCCAAGAGGGGGGCTTCTAAATAGTAGGGGGTATGTAGGGGGAGCCCATACTATTCTATTATTGTACTAGTCAGATAGAGAGTAGAGAATAAACTATCATCTCTAGGGGGTGTAACTAGGATTGCTTGCTCCATGCCTCACCCCATTCTAGTTGTTGATTGATCCCCATTTTATCTAACCATCATTTTTATTAACCTTGGGTGAAGGAAGGTATAGGTAGAGGAAGGTTTTCCTTATTATTCTAATGGGCCCAAAGAAAGTTTTTCTTGACCCTTGGCATTTTAAGGGCTAGCCTAAAACAACACCATTCTATAAGACAAGGGAGGCCCCTCCTATTCTATGGACACCCTATTATGCAACAAAGAGGAGTCAAGAAGATAAATAATAGATGCCTCTACTTAATAGCATTTGATAGTTGGTATTACTTGAGAAATAAGGGACCTAACTTATGAAAAAACATCTAATATACTTTATTGCTCCTACCAAAGGAACCTTAATAAGGAACTCAGGTAGGTAGTGTCCTTCTTTGTCCATGTAAGATTTTTCCTAAGGCAAGAATGAAATGCCAAGATCAAGAAGCTCAAGAGATAGCACAATAGAGACAAGCTATGATCAAAGGAGAATGGATTAATTAGATAATTGGTTGAATACATCATAGAAGTGCCTTGTATATAAAGGCAACTAATATGACTAGGAGTCAACAAATAGATAAGCGTACCAACTAAGCACATGTTCACCAAGAGTGGATTATCCTCCATTGTGTATGAATGGATGTGCAACAATGAGAGAATAAGAATGTAAAGGTGTATCTCATAAAGAGATGTAGTAGACAACATATGCTCAATTGGACTGCAAACTACTGTGTTGTCTACATGACAACTCATATGAATATGTAAACTCCTATATGTTTACATGACAACTAATATGAAAATGTATTAACCTAAGTAAACTTAAGTAAAGTGTAAATAGAAAATAAATATTTACACCAACATCCCCCCTTAAGTGCAACTTAGGAAAATGTACTTAAGCTCACAAAAGTGAGATAATAATGCAAGATGGATCCCAGCTACTAGGCCATTTTAGGTACCCATGTACAATATGCAAGTGCAAAAGATAGATGCAATGCAATCTCTCATAAAGTAGAGAAAGAGGGCACACCATATGGGAAAAACCCCCTCCAAAAAGACAGATAAGTACAATAAAAGAAAATGAGAGAGAAGAAGACCTCATGTGAGGAAAAGATCTCCCCCATAAGAGAGAAGAAGAGGAAGATAGACTAAGTAACCTCCCCTCAATGTATAATGTACACCTGTGGTAGATGCACAAGGCTTAATGTAGAAACTCCTCCATAAGTGTAGAACAACATTCCTCCCCTTAGGAAGAAACAGAACCAAAGGTGTACCAATGAAGCCTCAACTCCCATCTATAGGAAGATACCTCAGAATGTATGAAATCTCTAAAACCTGCTCAAGTGTCCCCATGTCAATACTAAAAGGTGCCTCCTCCAAATCATGTGTACTATGCCACTCTATTGAAAAAGACAAATCAGGTTCAACTAAGGATGACTGTAGAACATGTATCAAAGACTCAAATTTCTCCTCTGAAAAGAAAGTGACCTCCTCCAACTACTATATCAAAGGGTCTACCATCATGTCAACCTCAAAAGAATGATCAGGTAGAGAATGAAGATGAGGGTCAGCATGCTCCCTCGCAACAACTAAAGAAGGATCATCTTCACCAAAGAGAAGATGAATGTTATCAATAGTGTCTCCCAAATTTGCAATGTAGGACTCCATAAATAAACTGGAAATGTTTGTCAAGTAGTCATCCCACGGAACTGAGTCTGGAAGACAATGAATATCCTGCTGCACTGAATCACTTGAATCCATGGCTATGTGAATACAACTATCATCAGGAACAATATTAGATGGAATATTAGTAGGAGTAGAAGTAATGGATGGCTCGAGAACTTGATCATATGTGAGAACACCTAAGTTCAAGTAGCCAAAGTTCTCCTCAAAATCTGAATCATCACTAGAAATATGATCAAAATTTGTTGAAAAATCACTATCATCATCATGACCAAAGTTTAGAAAGTAGTATAGCTAAGATGCATGATCAACCACCCCTGTAGAAATGATTTGTCTAGTCTCTAAGTCTTTAATAAAAACTAAATCAAGTGTGAATTCCATAGTCCTTCTTCTATCTCCATGGTGAGCTGATAGATGGAAAGAAGATTACGACTTAGGTGAGGTACACACAACACATTTTTGAAGTATTCCTCCCCTTTATCAATATTGCCTTTCCCAACAACATTCATGTAAGTATGATTTCCCATCAACACTAGTACAATAACAACAATTTGTGACTAAAAAAACCACTAAAAATTATATATATATGTGACTAAAATCAGTCAAGTCACTAATAGTAGTTAATATCCAATCATTTATAACACCACTAAATGACTAGATATTAATTATTATTAGTCACTTGACTAATTTTTAGTAGTATATTTTAGTCACATATCAAAATCAAGGACTAAAATTGCTTAGTAGTATATTTAGTAGTGTTATAAATGACTGGATATTAACTACTATTAGTCACTTGACTAATTTCAATCACTATTTTTTATCATTGATCTAGTCACACATTTAGTCATATAATTAATAGTATATTTAATCATAAATTTGAAAGTTGATTTAGTCATATATTTAGTTTTATATGTAGTGATCTATTTGGTCAAACAATTACTATATTTAGTAGCATATTTAGTTATAATAGGGCATGATGGAATCGAACCACCATCCTCCTACTTTAAAAGCAAGTGCTCTTCCATTGAGCTAATAACCTTTGAAGAATAATCATACAATGTGTATAGCATTGTATGAGTACATTTCGTAGCATATTTAGCTATAATAGGTTATGTATAGCATTAAGAGTTCTAGAGCTAGATGACTTGAAGTTGTTTTCAAACCTATCTTTCATTATATCAAGTATGGAACGGAGTACATTAGAATCTATGCCTTTCTTAGATCATTTAGATTGCAATATCTATGTAGTCAAGTGCTTGCATTTTGGTACAAGCATTGCTCTTCTGCTTATGATTTTAAGTATTACCTTAAATTTTGATGTAACATCACCAAGGTCATGCATCAAACATGAAGTTGTAGTTGCAGATTCTACATCCACCCTTTGACCATACAGTTACACAAAATAAATGCTTATTTTTTAAGGAAAGAACAGATGAAAAAAATTGATTATAAAGTATTTTTCATTTCAAAATGAAATGATGACTACTAAGCTAACGTGACATTGCACACAGATAAGGCACAAAAGAGTTTATTTTCAAGAGTAATAGTAGCCAAAAGGAAGTAAGTGAAAATTTATCAAGAACAACTAAAACAATAATTACTTATATAGAAAAATTCAAAATTTTCCTTGAAGCCACATTAACAAGCATAAATAAGCATGCAAAGTGTTCCATAGGCATGAATTATATTTCTATTTTTAAAATAAATTATCTTTAAAAATTGGACAACTAATTCCATCCACATTCTTCGGAGGTGACAACTTGTAAGATTCCATGTCAAAGAGGCTAAAGGGGTTTTATACATTATTGAAAACTTAGTTGCTCTATTTTGTTGGTTAACACAAAGGTTTGAGTAAAAATTCATATCAAAATTTGAAGTACCAAATTATTGTTATATTTTACTACTATGGTCTACATGGAACATCATATAAAAGGAAACTCACAGTTGATAATTAAGGTTGAACAAGTTATTGAGGTTGCTCTAGTTGAGGGTGATGTTGTTGCTGGGTCTGCTGAAGTTGTGGTTGTTGTTGTGCATTGGATTGCTACATCTAAGGCTATTGTTGTTGTTGGGGTTGCAATATTTGAGGCTTTTGTTGTTGACGAGGTTGCTGTATTTCTGGTCGAGGATGCCATAGTTGCTTTTGTTGCTCAATTTTTTTCAGCATGACTACTAGTTGCAAGATAACATAAATTGGAAACCATAAGAAGTTGTATCACATTTTTTACCAAATGATAGCATTTTAACTGAAAAGAGCGGCCTCTGCTGAGCAAGTTGTATAATCTGAATGTCTAACATTAATCACAAAGTTTCAAGTGAAGCTAACAAGATTGAATAAAAGAATGCTACTTAAAACCTTGCTACCACCGGTCACAATATTATAATAATACTTGTATCCCTCTAGAGAAGTATGCCCTATCCAAACACAAGTCAGAGGTGCAGAACTAGGGGCACTAACTGGTGTGATAGCTACAATAGTCTTGGTTTTAGCAGACACAAAAAGCGCACTGGCAGAGCTAGTTGTCACAATTCCATGCAACTATGCTGAGAATGTCCATGGTTTTATCAACAACATATAACAATGTTAATATTATACCACATTAACAATCCTAAATAAATCAACAACGAAGTCATAAATGCATTACTGACTTGTTGCAATCTAGATTATTGTGTTGGAGCCACTTGATAATAACCATGAAAAATGAAAATCATGAATAAGTATTCTTAAGATATTTTACATTTACTGAACTAGTTTGAGTCATTACATTTATTAACAATGTTTATCCTACACTTGCTTTTGCTAAGGGCACATCAAGAGTGGTTGTTGTTGGGATTGAGTTGAAGCCTGCACTAAAGGTGCTAGTACTAGAGGCAAGTGGATCTTTCTATCTCCTTATTGAGTGTTGAGGCTCAAGGATACCCATCAAAAGATAGAAAAAAGAAATACTTTCTAAAAAAATAACACCATTGCTTTCTTATTTTTATGGTCATTATATGGTTAATCTAGATTGCAATACAAAGTAGAAAATGCCTCATCAATGCCTTAATACAATGTCAATATAAAACATGTTTGGCTTGTAGGGTAACAATCTAACATATTCGAGAATATACAATATTTCATTGTGGGATACTAAAATTGCTGGAAATGAAACCAGATGTAGCACAAGTTTATGAGCCAAGTGTATAAAAAAATGATGCAATTTTGCCATTGCAGTTATCTTAAGCTAGCAAGGCACCCTTGAAGACATAACAGGATCAAAAGAAAGTTCTTAAAAGAAGAGAAATGGAGAAGTTAAATCCAAACATAATATAGGGAAAAAATTATAACATCAAAATAGATGACACCGTCATTTTGGATAACCAATAAGGAATGCATGACTAATGCAGACATCCTAGCAATGTAACGTAAAATTTCTTATTCAATACGCAACATCCAAATTTGAACTATTTAATAGTTCACTGTATTGACAAATCAAATTTTAACAAATTACTAATTTAAAGATTGATGTTAGTTTGTCAAATGTCAGTCTACCTAACTACAGATTCGAGCTCATACTATTCTTCTAACATGAATTATTTATCTAGTAATGATGCCAACCATGCACAAAGACATTTAAACAAACACATTTGTGAGACAATGTAAATTTTAAAATTCATTTCATAGGTTCTTTTTCATAATAGATAAGGAAAACCTATACAAAAATTAATGTTTCTATTAAGCTTATATCTTGTATTTTCTTTACCTTGCATTCAAATCGTCATTGGCTTGCTCTTATTATTGTATTTATAGGTTCTCTCTCACATCTAGACGCCCGCCTTTCAGACTAATTGAACACATGCAATAGAAAATGAAACATACTAACCAAAAAGAAAGTAAATATTGAAATTTTAAAACCTATTTACCAAAATTCTCTAAATATTTATGCATAACAATGAAAAATTGAAGAGGATGTTGTGAACTTATGCACAATAACTCCATCAAGGGTCAAAATTTCCTACTTCACAATGAAGATTGTAGGTGTACTACTATTTGAATAAAGATCTAGAATTTAATGATGAATCTAAGATTACAGAGCCAGGAGAGTGAGGTTTCCTATCAATACCCTTATCACAACCATTTTGCAAAGCAACACCAATAGCTTGAGTTGATATGGAAGCTCCAGATCAATACCCATAAGCAAAATAAGCTTTGGTGGCACTCGTTGATTTAGTACATTCTGTTAGGATAAACCACGGACAGAAATAAAAACTACATGTAAATATAACCAATAACAAAAATAATAGAACACACAGAAATGAACACAAGGCACCAAGATTTAACATGGTTCACCCAATCCCTGGGCTACGTCCACCAAACAGCAAGTCCGATCTTATTACAATCCAGTGATTACAACCTGATTACAATCCGTAATCCCTTACAGCTCAATACCGCCACAAGAACCAATTTCGTACCACCACACACAAAAAATACCCAACCCTAAACCCTTTTTATACAAGTATTAAACCGCTTTAGGGTTATAACATGTCGGCCATATGTCGGCCATAATATGTCGGCTACCATGTCGGCTACTTCCAAAAGAAAAATTTTCAGGGCGATGCCCCGAACCCCACTATTTATGAAGTATGTACAGTACTTTCCTGATCAGTCACCACAATCTAACAATCTCCCACTTGGGGACTGATCAGGCTCCACACTAAACAACAATCTCCCAATTGGAGACTGATCCTGTAGCAATAAAACTACCGCATGGGGCTCCCACTGGATCAAACCACCCTGGACTCTGCTGTTCTTTTATTCACATTTTAGTCTAAAAGACCAACTAAAGCTGAAGAGGAGTTCAGCTTCTCCCTTGTGACAACCTTTGTCAACATATCTGCTGGATTTTCATTGGTATGTATCTTCTCCAGCTTTAACTGTCCATCCTCCAAAACTGACCGAATGAAATGGTACCACAACTGTATGTGTTTGGTCTTAGAATGCAGAGCTGAATTCTTAGCAAGATGAATGGCACTTTGACTATCTGTGAACAAATAATTATCCTTCTGAGGATGTCCCAATTCTTCCAAGAAGAACTGAAGCCATATCATCTCTTTGGCTGCCTCTGTAGTAGCAACATACTCTGCCTCTGTAGTGGAGAGAGCATTAATCTTCTGTAGCCTAGAAACCCAGCTCACGGCTGCCCCACCAATAGTAAAGACATAACCTGTAGTACTCCGCCTGGTATCAATATCCCCAGCCAAATCTGAGTCAACATAGCCCTGTAAATCAGTAGTAGAGCCCCCAAAGTGTAAACACTTATTGGATGTTCCTCTCAAATATCTGAGAATCCACTTGACAGCATTCCAATGCTCAAAACCTGGATGACTCATATACCTGCTAACGACTCCCACTGCATGTGCAATATCTGGCCTAGTGCATACCATAGCATACATCAAACTTCCTACAACTGAAGCATAGGGTACCTTGGACATCTTATCCTCCTCTTCCTGTGTCTTGGGACACATCTCTTTAGTCAATTTCAAATGACCAGGTAAAGGTGTGCTGACAGCTTTAGCATTCTCCATAGAGAAACGTTGCAACACCTTCTCAACATAATCAGCTTGAGATAGCGTCAATGTTTTGTTCTTCCTATCTCTGCAAATCTTCATACCAAGGATTTGTTTTGCTGCCCCCAAATCCTTCATAGCAAATGCATGTGCTAACTGGCATTTTAGCCCCTTAATATGATGCATGTTAGACCCAGCTATAAGCATATCATCAAGATATAGACATAAAATAATGTAGCTATCATCATCCAACCTCTTAAAATAAACACAGTAATCTGAATGAAACCTATTATATCCATGCTCATGCATAAAACTGTCAAATTTTAGATACCATTGACGAGGTGCTTGCTTCATGCCATATAAACTTTTCTTCAATTTGCACACTAAGTTCTCCTTACGTTTGACCTCAAAACCCTGTGGCTGAGCCATATATATTTCTTCATCCAAATCACCATGAAGAAAGGCTATTTTAACATCCATCTGCTCTAAATGCAAATCTTCAGTAGCCACAAGACTTAAAATAGTACGAATAGAAGTCATTTTAACAACAGGAGAAAATATCTCATCAAAATCAATTCCCTTTTTCTGTGCAAATCCTTTTACAACTAACCTAGCCTTAAATCTTTTCTTACCTCCTTCCTCTTCTTTCAACCTGTAAACCCATTTATTCTATAAAGCCTTTTTACCTGCAGGCAACTTGCACAAATCCCATGTCTTATTTTTTAGCAAAGAGTCCATTTCATCTTTCATTGCAGACTCCCACTGAATCTTAGTATCCACCTGCACAGCTTCATCATAACTTTTAGGTTCACCAGCATCAGTAAGTAAAATAGAATACAAAGAGGGAGAAAAACTTTGTGGAGGTCTAATTGGCCTTGTTGACCATCTAACATTCACTGGTGTGTGTGGTATTTTTTGTTGCAGTTGTTGCATATCATGAGGAATGGCTGGAACATCAGTTTTTGGAGTATGATCCAGCACTACATAATCATCTTCTTTCTTCTCATGTTGCTGCAACAGATCTTTGTACAACACTTTTTCATTGAATATGACATCCCGGCTTCTTATAATTTTATGATTTTTAAAATTCCAAAGCCTATAGCCAAATTCATTAATGCCATATCCAACAAAGACACATTTCTTTGATTTCGCTTCTAGCTTGGTTCTATTTTCAGAGTCTATATGAGCAAAAGCTTCACAACCGAAGGTCTTGAGAAAAGAATAACTCACCTTCTTACCAGTCCATGCTTCCTCTGGAATACCACAGCCCAAAGGAGTAGAGGGACCTCTATTAATCAAATATACTGCAGTATTGACAGCCTCCGCCCACATGTGTAAGGGCAACCCAACATGCAACCTCATGCTCCTTGCGCGCTCCATTATAGTCCTGTTCATGCGTTCAGCCACTCCATTTTCCTGTGGAGTCCTTGGAACAGTTTTTTGTCTACGAATACCATTAGTGGAGCAATAATCTTCAAATTCATGACTGCAATACTCACCACCATTATCAGATCTGAGACATTTTAATTTCTTACCAGTCTCATTTTCAACCAAGCATTTCCATTTCTTAAAAGTTTGAAATACATCAGATTTCTGTCTAAGGAAATAAACCCATACTTTTCTAGTTGCGTCATCAATAAATGTAACATAATAATGAGAGCCACCAAGGGAAGATACCTGAGCCGGTCCCCATACATCTGTATGCACAAGCTCTAATTTCTCCTTTTTGTTTTCCTTCCCTGTCTTTACAAAACTCACTCTCTTTTGTTTTCCATACACACAACTTTCACAGAAATCCATATTCACACATTTTAGACCTGGTAAAACTTTCCTTGAATGAAGTACTTTCATACCTTTCTCACTCATGTGCCCAAGTCTATTGTGCCACAGCGCTGTATCAGAATCTACAGCAGCTATTTGTTCTCCCTGCTCAACTACAGTAATTGTTCCTGAATATTCATTTTTCTCTGAAACAATCAAAGTAGAAGGAACAATATGACCTGTACAAAGATATAAGGTGCCTACTTTCACACCTTTTGCTACTACAAGGGAACCTTTTGAAACCTTCCAATTTTTATCATTAAAAGTAATTACACAACCCTCATCACCGAGTTTCCCTGCTGAAATTAAATTCCTACTCAGCTTTGGAACATGTCTTACCTCATGTAGTAGCCAATGATTCCCATTCTGCAACTTAATCTTAATTTTTCCCTTTCCAACAATCTGACAGGGTTCATTATCCCCCAAATAAATAAGCCCAAAATCCCCTTGGACATAATCAATGAAATAACCTCTATGAGGCGTAGCATGAAAAGAAGCACCAGAATCTAAAACCCATGAATCATCAACACTCTCTAAAGACAGAAGCAAAGCATCCTCTTCAGATTTATTACTTACCACATTTGCCTCTTTGTCTCCATCTGATTTATCTCCTTCATTTTTCTTTTGAGTCCAACAATCTTTCTTTTTGTGCCCTGGTTTCCCACAGTACCAGCAATTATTAGGTCCTCTCGATTGAGACCTCCTCCCCTTTGACTTTCCTCTTGATTTCCCACGATTTCCAGAGTTACTTCCTCTTTCAGTCGTTCTGCCCTTGCTTTGTGCATTTAAAGCACTTCCTGATGTAGATCCACCTGAGGATTTTCTACGAGTTTCCTCACTTAAAATAACACTGATCACATCATCATATTTTAGGGTACTTGATCCAGGAACAGAATTACTCACCGCCATTACCAAGCTATTTCAGCTTTCAGGCAAAGAACACAAAATCAAGAGAGCCCTAATTTCTTCATCAAAATTGATACCCATAGAAGATAATTGACTAGTAATAGTATTAAACTCATTTAAATGATCTGCAACAGATCCACCTTCTGCCATTTTCATATTAAATAAACGCTTCATGAGAAATACCTTATTTGAAGCGGAGGGCTTTTCATACAGTGTCACTAGGGTTTTCATCAAATCTTCTGTCGTCTTTGCTTTTGTAATATTAAATGCCACCGATGGTGCCAAGCATAATCGAATGCTTCCGAGTGCCTTTCTGTCCAAAAGATCCCATTCAGCCTCTGACATAGTTCCCTGATTCTTGGCTTTTCCTTCCAACGGCTTCCATAAATCCTTCTGATATAAATAGTCTTCCATTTGCATCTTCCATAACTGGAAGTTCTGCCCATTAAACCTATCAACCCTCAGCTTACCATCATCTGCCATTGCTCCCACTCAACCGTGAGACTTTCTTGCAGAGGATAACTGAGAAACAACTAGGCCCTGATACCACTTGTTAGGATAAACCACGGACAGAAATAAAAACTACATGTAAATATAACCAATAACAAAAATAATAGAACACACAGAAATGAACACAAGGCACCAAGATTTAACGTAGTTCACCCAATCCCTGGGCTACGTCCACCAAATAGCAAGTCCGATCTTATTACAATCCAGTGATTACAACCTGATTACAATCCGTAATCCCTTACAGCTCAATACCGCCGCAAGAACCAATTTCGTATCACCACACACAAAAAATACCCAACCCTAAGCCCTTTTTATACAAGTATTAAACCACTTTAGGGTTATAACATGTCAGCCATATGTCGGCCATAATATGTCGGCTACCATGTCGGCTACTTCCAAAAGAAAATTTTTCGGGGCGATGCCCCGAACCCCACTATTTATGAAGTATGTATAGTACTTTCCTGATCAGTCACCACAATCTAACACATTCTAGTGTCTTGGTAGCAAAATGTGTTTCCAAAATTAGGGTTATATATAGCAAAGTATTTAAGATCATAAATCTTTTTTAAACAACCTAATAAGAAGAAAAAATCAGTTCAAATACATGAAGGAAAAAAATCTCTAGTTAGTATTCAAATATTATATGTTCTTTATTGTGTGGGTATTCCTCCCATCCATGAGCTTTCCCAATCAACTCTTAGTTTGGTTAATCACTCGCAAGTCAAATGATCACTACCTCAACCTGGCATATGGAAACTAAATTTTGATGGAAAGTCTCAAGATAACCCAGGCCCTTTGATTGATTCATGTGTCATCCATGCTGTAATAGGCCCAAAGAATGTGAAACTGAAAATATAAAATGAAAGAGCAAAAATATAAAATGCTAAAACTACTGATTCACATCATTCGGATACACACAGACTTGATACTGAAAATGATATTGAAACAATACTGAATAATATACTAGAATGATATGAATAATATTGCATAATACTAAATCAATTACATTGATGTCTGGGCATCTTTATATAGTTTTATTTTCCCTTACAACAACTGCTTACGAGAATAACTTCCCAACAACTATATATTGAACTGATTTTATTTATCTACTCTAAACACAAAAACTAACCTAATTAATGTAATAAACCTAACATTCCCCCCTTATTACATTAATTCAACAATCATTCTTGCTAACCTAATTAATGTAATAAGTCCAACATTCCTAACCTAATTAATGTAATAAGTCCAAAATTCCCCCCCTAATTACATTAATCTAACAAAATTGAAAAGTCTTCACCAATATTACAAACTTTGGTGAAGCTCCATCTTTGAAAGTAGTCTGCAACTTTAGATTGCAAATCCTAATCCTAAAGTTGAGCTCCTTCACCAATCTTTGAAAGCATTCTGCAACTTCAGATTGCAAATCTTAATCCTGAAGTTGAGCTCTTTCACCAATCTTTGTAAATAGTCTACAACTTTAGATTGCAAATCCTAATCTTGAAGTTGCCCTCATATCCCAGCTTCAGATTACAAATCCTGAAGTTGGCCTAGTAAAAACATTGTTTCTACCTCTTTTACACAATGAGACATAGTTCCTCCACAATTTCACATCTCCATGGAGTGTTTGCACATGAGACACCTTTCCTTTGAAATTCCACACCTCCTTCGAGTGTGTCTAGCACCTCCTCAAGTGCCATAGAAACAATCAGCACTAATATGTTTGGACATCTTTCCTCTAAAAGTTGACATCTCCTCCGAGTGTCTCAAATGCCATTCTTGAAATCCTGTCCCCCCTCACTCAATAGAAGGAAAATCATGTAGCCAAGCCCCCTCTTTTCTTCAGGGACACAAATCTATCAATTCCCCTCTTATCTTCAGGGAGGAATTGGCCAAGCCCCAACTTTACAGGGACACAAATAGTGGCTTCTCATGCAATAATCATCTCTAAGTGAGAAGCTAGCTTGAGATGATAAAAATCCTCCAACCTCCATTTCCTCTAGCCTCCTATTTACTTATTTGAAATTCTTTAATGCACAAATCTCGTATCAATTTCATGTGGATTATCACAATCATTAGTATTTGAATGTATTGTGAAATCACAAAAGTTTGTCTCACCTTCAACTGCAACAAAGGCTGTATTTTTCTTCAATTTCCCATCAATAAGATCTTTGGCCTGCTGAAAACAATTCATTTGTACATGTCCACTTTTCTGACAATAAAAACATTTTATTTCTCTTCTGCCAAGAATACTAGATTTCTTTCTAGCAAATAAAACACAATCCTCAATAAAATTATGACTCTTATGAGCTCTATTTCCTTATCAGAAATTATAGTTTCTAGGCTAGGATTCATTTTTTTCAAAGTGAAAAAAATATGATCAAAGCTTGAAGGCATGCTACTAAGTAGGATTACTTTGGCATCATCATCACCAATTTTAGAGTTCACACCTACAAGTTGATTAAGTGAACGAAAAGTACTTATATGTTGAATAATGTTATCACCTTCATTCATCTTCAACCTAAACAACTTTTTTTTTATAGACATTTTTGCACTAGAAGCCTGTGAACCAAACAAGGTGTTAAGCCCATCCCATATTTCTTTTGAAGTCCTTGAAAGATCAATATGGTGCAAATATGCATCTGATAGACCAAGTCCAATCAATGCAGAGGCTCTATGATCTTTGGCTGTCCACTTTGTTATTTCATCTGCATCTTGGGGTTTCTGAATAGTTCCATTAACAATGTCCCATAAATATTTTTCAATCAAAATTAATTGAATCTTGATTTTCCATGTGTGAAACTCAAGCCTTTCAAATTTAGGAATTGTAGATAATTTATCCATTGTTTAGAAAACAATATTGTAGAATAAATAATGTAATTGAAAAACTGAGAAGAAGAACGATCACACCATATTCATGATAATATAACATTGTAATATCTGCATAATATATCTCAAACCTCTCTTCAATAAATCCATAGAAGTTAGGGTCCTCTTTATCCAAAATCCATTTGCACTCTTCTTCCCATTGATCAAACCCGCTCTGATACCACTATAACAGGCCCAAAGAATGTGAAACTGAAAATATAAAATGAAAGAGCAAAAATATAAAATGTTAAAACTACTGATTTAGATCATTCGAATACGCACAGACTTGATACTGAAAATGATATTGAAACAATACTGAATAATATACTAGAATGATATGAATAATATTGCATAATGCTGAATCAATTACATTGATGTCTGGGCATCTTTATATAGTTTTATTTTCCCTTAAAACAACTGCTTACCAGAATAACTTACCAACAACTATATATTGAACTGATTTTATTTATCTAATCTAAACACAAAAACTAACCTAATTAATGTAATAAACCTAACACATGTTTCCTTTGGAAAGGTCTTAAAAGAAGTGGTAAAAATGCTTCATCAAAGCACTAATAATGAAGCAGACATTGAAGCTCTACTTTTTTACCCTCAGATGGTTAAAACATGTAACCTTGGAAATACTATTAACAAAGGTGATTCAATGGTGTGCTTTAGAAATCAGCACTCAATAAATTGGAAAATAGTAAACAACTTGAAAGAGGCTTTGATCAGTTTGAATTTAGAGAACTGCAATTAAATAGAAATCTGTGAATCTTTAGGAAATGAGAAACTTGACATATGGAGAAAATCTAGTCTTCTTCAAAAAGTCCAAATAATTTTAAAGGTGTAGGATTTTGGTGGATATCACCATTCTTGTCTAAGTAGTCTATGTGATATTATGTGATAAAGGTTACTTCACTTCAAAAAGATTTCAGTTAAGAGGTTGGAACAAGAAAATTGAATCTTTACATGTTAGGGTTTTGAAGTTTTTTTTTGGGTTGATGGTTCAAAGAAGGAAGCTTATTATTTAGGCTGAACCACTGAAGCCAATTGAAACATAAGATATAGAGTATGATGCATGTCAAGCTATACTGAAAAGTGCAAAGAAAGGGTTGTTGCAATGATTAAGTCCTCATAAAATATTTTCCATAGATCTAAGATTTAATGGTCTAGAGTCTTGGTTATTTTAAAATTTCAACTAATCTCTTATAGTCCTGACTTTGTTGCCATGTTTTTAGCACACCTCTGACTATTTTCTGGATTCATTGAAGGACACACTTTTCCTGCCCCAACCAGAGATCTATTCCTCCAATGCTCAAATGTAGCATAATCCAAAAATGATGATCATGCTTAGACAAGCATGAAAAGGAAAAGTAATTTATTATTTTCTGACCCTTGTGAATTCTCTTTTACAGAAGAGTTCTTTGCAAGTTTGACATATCCTTCAACTATTGATGTTTTCCATAATCGTTCAATAGTCTAGCTGTTCTCTTGTGAACCAATTTTTCTCTCATGTATTATTCTTGATGTGTGCACCTTCAATATTGGGGAAGGATAACTTGGAAATTTTTTGAATAGGATAGACCATTGATGTGAATGTACAATATGTCTAACAACTATGGCCATAATCATTGTAGATAGATATATTGGGGGAAGGACAATTGTTAAATAGCTTAGAATATCACATACAAAAATTGATGACTTCAAGGGAGTAGTTAATCTAATTAGATATTGTCTAATAATGATGAGGCTTAAAATTTTTGACAGCTGCTCAATATCATTAGACAGTACAAGTGAGGGTCAAAGTCATTAAAGGTGTGTCAATATACAGTGACAACTCATCTAAATTATAGTGGTGCAGGAGCATGTAGTGAGTTTGTTCAATTTTGGCTTGTAGGTGGTTTTAGCCAACCACCAAAATTTAAGGACTGGAGTAAAGTCCCATTAGTGTTGGGTTAGTAGGTTTTATTGGTTTCATAGTTTTGGTAAAGTTGCAAGGTCTTTTAGAATATTTTAGCGCATTTGAGACCAAGTTGCTATCATAGGTCAACCTCACTCAAAGGATGGTCAAAGTGCTCACAAAGTTTGGAATTGAGCCTATTGATCATTTTTGGTCAAATGGAACTATTACAAGTCATTCTAGGTGGAGTTGAGGTCATTGGACCATGCATTTGCAAAAATTGTAAAAGTTGCTCATGACAACTTCTTCCTAGAAGAAAAACTCCTCAAAAAGGAGTTAGGGCATTATATCAACTAGGAAAATCTACCTAATCAACCCATAGGAGAAATTGGAAAAATTAATTTTGTACAGTCTGCACCAAATCTTGGAGAATTTTTTTGCTATGACTGTTATGACACTTTTGAGAGAAATGGCCTACATTCCTTGTTAATCGATTGGAATGGTCAAGTGAGTCTTGTATTGAGTTAGAGAAATTGAAATTGAATAAGAATCTAAATCTTGGATTGAAGAAGTGGAGTTTTGCATTGAAATATAAAACTATTTCTTTTAGCCCAGTCTGTTGTTTTGAACAAAGTTGGATGTAGTTTTTTTGCTTTAGAAGGGAATCCCCATGGTGGACCCTATGTTATCCTTGTAGATATTGTAAATAGACTCTCAAATATTTGTAAATATATTTTTTGTAAGGTTTTATATGCAGGTTTGTGGTGCTTATTAAGATGCCCTAGGCGACTGTTGATCAAGTGGCTAGAGGACAATAAGGTCAAGATTTGACTAGTTTGGATCAATATTGGACTGATTGAGCCCAGTTTTCTACTTGAAAAGAAGAAGTAAGGTGTAGAGGTTCTTGGTTTGAAAGGAGAAGGTCAGAGATGGAGTTTTACTAGCCTAAAATTCAAACCCTATGGAAGAGTTGATACAAACTTTTGAAACCCTCAATCATAGACTTAAATATAGAAAAGTGTTGTACGAAAATTTGAGGTCATGAAACCTACAGAATTTGTTACAAGGGAGAAAGGGGTAAATGTATCCATCATTGGTTTGATTCATTGTTTGGCAAGTTTTGGAATGAAAGCCCAAAAACCTCAATAAGATGCCTAATTAGTCGGCAAGAATTAGAAATCTATGACTTGCATTTGTGAGTTGAAGTTGGTGATAGTGAGAGGAGCTTGGGCTCATCATGTTGATGCCCACTTGACAGTCCTAGATGCTACATTGGAGGTTGTGCCCTATTTTGCATGAAAAACACATGGTTTATGTTGAAGAAACCCACATGGCATGAAAACTCCAGCAAAGATGGGATTGTGCCTTCTTAATGTGTCTTCAAACTTGCAAGAATACTAGATATTGCTAAACTTTAGGAAAGTGCAAGTTCATTGAGTTGTCTACAAGCTATTTCAACATCCTAACTTTCTCTTAAATGGAAAATCCATGGACAAATTATACTATTTTATTTCTACACCTGCACTCTGGTCTACAACTATAAAATTGGAGAGGGGGTGCATGAACTATAGGCAGGGAAACAATAGTAATTTAGAACACATCATTACCCTACCTAGTAAACAAAATATTTCATATTTCATATTACAAATGAAGCTTCAATGAAAAAAACCAGGGTAAAACATTATGTCATAAACAAAGTAACATTAAGAACCAAAAGAACAATACTTACAAGAGTGTCAAATTGCATAGCAAAATTGAACACCATGAACTCCACAATGGGGTTCAATCCATAATATGTTGCGCTAGCACCAATGTCAATAAAACTAGCTTGCAATGGAAAAATACATGGAAACATAAATTGGCTAAAATTAAAGATATAAACAAAATAAATATTTTGTAAGAGTTTCAATTAGCACATATAACTTCCATAAGCTTACAAACCTCGGTGATTGGAGTGTCAAGAACCCTGTCAAGTTTCAATCTTGAGTTTCTATATAGAATAGACAGCTAATAGTTTGCATAGGATAGTTTTATAGTTCCATTTGGGTGAGGCTCATAGTGTTTTTCTTGAGTTTCTATCTAGAATAGACAGTTGATAATATGCATCGGATGAATGGGGGTCTCGATTCCTCATTTGAATATGTTGTGCATACGAAGGTATTGGCTTCCCTTAATCTCACTTGTAAAGGAGTTTGATTTATATATGTTGGGAAAAGCTTGCTAGTGTGAAGAGGAATTCCTACCACTTTGGCATACTAGGAGAGAACCTATGTGTCACACGACAACTAATTAGAAAACAAAAATCTATAATATACATCATACTAGAATATACATATGAACAACCTATTCTTTACCCTCCTGCATGATGGTTGGTTATACAACATGTACTTGAAACTAGTGACTGCAAATTGATAATTTGAAATAGCAGCCATAAGCCAAATCAAATTTATCCATGGTTCAAAATATGAATTCATAATTTGTCATAGAGTTTGAGAATAGATATCAGCGAATGCAATAAAAACTTCAATTTAGATCATAAACATTAATTGTAGTAAATCTCATGTCAGCACTTATGAATTATTTTGCAAATACAAGAAAAAACATTTTTTCATTTTCCTTTTCTTAATTAAAATTTAAAGGAAATCTACTTTAAAAAGTTGATTAGTACCTTCCCTTCTATTTACAATAAGGATTACTATTGTACCAAATTCCTATGCATTTCTAAAAGAGGGGTAAAATTTTTATTGAATATCAAAGAGAGCTAAACAACACAAGAAACAAAGAGAACTACATAGCTTTATCTTGGTCCACAAGTTGAACTAGCATCTGAGATAAATCAAGGGGAAGCATCCTATGATCAAGAATATTCCAAGCTGGCCCCTGCTTAGAGGCCCATTTAGCCAAACAATCAGCCACACCGTTCCACTCACGAGGGATATGCATAAAAGATACAGAATCCAGAGAATTGCATAACTGAATGATCTGCTGAATAACCAGAGCCAAATGCCAATCCACATGCACAAGGTTCCTATTATGCAATAAGTTCACAACCACCTATGAGTTAGTCTCACAGATGATTCTTTTCCAACCACGTTGACAACACTGTTCCACTATAACCAAGATAGCCAGGGCTTCCATGAGGTTATTAGTATGGTAACCCTTGTTTATAGAAAATAGAAACTAAATATCACCAGAACTATCACGCCCAACTCCCCCAATACCAGCTGGACCAGGATTTCCTCGAGAATAACCATCAGTGTTGATTTTAAGAGTGCCCACCTCAGGAGGAGATCAATGTCCCTGACGATTAACACGCTGAGAGTGTTGCTTAGCTCTATTCCCAAAGCGAGTGTGGGGGATCGAGGGAGAGCAACCCTGAAGAGGAAAGAAGAGGCAAGAGTAAATACCAGCATTAGTAGGATCCAAACCCCCACCGATGTCACATTTAGCTAGGAGTGTTTCCTGAAGAGAATTAACAATTTTCCACCATAGGTGCCTGATCTCAAACTGCAAATCATGAAAGATCCTCCTATTCCTCTCAAGCCAAACATGCCATAAAATAAGGGAAGGGCCGATAGTCCAAGCAACCTAAAGAAAAGAACTCTTGGAAGGGGAATGGACCAAATGGTCCCAGAATTTAGACAAAGAGGAAACATGCCATCACGTGCATCCCCACACACTCCACTAGAAGTGCCAAATCTGTTTGGCAAAGGGGCATTGGAAAAAAAGGTGAGATACAGTCTCTTCACTATTGTAGCCAAGAACACAGGTGGAAGTCCCTTGGAAGCCTTGCTTGCAAAGATTATCCCAAGTGAGACAACAATTGTAAACCAAAATCCAAAGGAAAAAGTTACACTTAGGCCATGAAAAAATATTCCAAACTTTCTTCCACCAATAGACCTCCACCTCACCAAAAAGTTGCTTCGTCAATGCAAGGTACCCAGAAGAAACAAAATACTTTCCAGAGGAAGCACCTCCCCAAGCTAAAACATTAGGTTCCTGCAATGAGCTGCACTCCCTAGAAGCCAATATCTAAGATAGTTCCAAGTGATCTCCCATGAGCAACCCATAGGCCAATCAGAAGAATTCTTCCATCTATAACCCACAGCAAGGCCCAGGTTACAAGCCTCCTTATAATGAGCCACCTTATTCCATCCAGCAGCAAGGAAAGAATCACAAAGAGCTTGCAAGTGAGGATGAGAGGATAGGAGAGGAGGATGCCCATTCCAAGAATCACTCCAAAATAGAGCCTCAGTGCCTCTATTGCAGATCCAAAATAAACTTCTCTTCACCAGGTGAGCACCAATCTTAAGGGTATTCCACACCATAGAGCCTCTTCCCTCAAGAGAAAAATAGGAAATATCTGAAGGTTCAACAATAGGTAAATACTTGTGTGATAGGATACGGGCCCAAAGCTGAGACTAGCTAGTACACCAATGCCAATAGAGCTTGGTAGCAAGAGCTTGACTACACAAAATAGTAGACCGAAGGCCAAGGCCTCCTTCCTTTTTTGGCCTGCAAATAGTATCCCAATTGATGAGGCTCCATTTGGTATGTTGCAAATTACCACTCCAAAGAAATTGATGAGAGAGGGCATCAAATTCCTTAAGAAAATACACCGGGGCAGCCTGAACCATGCTTCTGTATATGGGAAGAGCCTGAATAACATATTGAAGGAGTGTCACCCTACCAGCAGTAGAAAGCCACCTGTGAGTCCAATGATTGACCCTTTATTGAAGTTTGTCAAGCAAGCTTTTCCAAAAAAGTATAGGCTATCTACCCACCACAATAGGGACCCCCAAGTAAGTCAAAGGGAGAGACGCAATTTGAAATCTCAGGATATTAGCAATCCTCCGTTGGATCAACTCAAGAGTGTTGAAGAAAAAAATAGAGGACTTGTGGTCATTAATTTTCTGCCCAGAGACAACCAAATAAGTATCCAAGGTGAGCCTAAGGGCTTTAGCTTCCCGAATCCAAGCTCTCCTAGCAAGAGCAGTATCATCAACAAATTGGAGGTGAGAAAGAGTAGGCAAACCATTTCCCCATTTCCATCCTTGAATCAAATTTTGGGAAACATGAAACTTGATAAGTCTACCAAGTCCCTCAACCATAATGATAAACAAATAAGGAGAGATGGGATCCCCCTAACAAAGGCCTCTAGAAGCTCCAAAAAGCTCCGTCGGTTCACCATTAAGAAGGATCGAGAAGGAAGGAGTAGTAACACAACTAAGAACCCATCTAACCCAGTCTTGACTGAAGCCAAAAGCTAGAAGAACTTTTTGCAAGAAATCCCAATTGACTCTGTCATAAGCCTTAGCCATAACAAGCTTAATAAACATAGCACGTTCCTTGGAAGTACACATAGAGTGAATAGCTTCAAAAGCAATAACCACCCCATCCAAAATTTGTTTTCCTACCACAAAACCCCCTTGTTCCTTAGAGATAACCATAGGAAGGGAAACTTTAAGCCTCTCTGCTAGGAGCTTAGTGATGATTTTATAGACCACATTACAAAGAGTAATGGGCCTAAAAAAGTCTAGCTGATTAGCCTCTTCCTTCTTCAGAATAAGGACTAACAAAGTAGCATTCAATGCCTAAAGCATTTCTTTGTTGGAAAAGGACTCCTGAACCACATCCAAAAGGTCATGATTGATAATATCCCAAAATTCCTGAAAGAATTCAACAGGGAAGCCATTCGGCCCCGGAGGTTTGCCCTTTCGCAAGCCAAAGACCACCCCTTCCAAGTCAGACATACTAATTGGTCTCATAAGAGAATCATTCATCTCACTATTCACAATAGAGGGAATACAAGACAAGATAGTATTCTCCTCAATCTCTGTTGGAGGTAAATCATCTGAAAAGAGAGTAGAGTAAAACTGGATAGCTTCCCTGGAAACAGCTTGAGAAGAAGTTAGACACGTTCCATTAGAAGTAACCAGAGAAGAAATGTAACTCCTGTTACATCGAGCCTGCACATATTTATGGAAAAATGCAGTGTTCTTGTCCCCTTCCTAAAGCTAGTCAACTCGAACTAAGATCCCACTCAGCTAAATTAACAGAAGCTTGGGATTTTGCAATTCCAAGAGCTTTTGAAAAACCCAGATCCTGAATCTACCTGGTAATAACACCAAGATGATCTTGAGCCCTCTTCTTCATAATATAGAGATTACCAAAGCAATTCCTATAACAATGCTTCAGCTTTCTTTTAACATATTGAAGTTTTTTGGAGAAGGAGAAGATAACAGTGCCATAGGCAGGGCCTCCTTATCTCCACCAGTGAGCCATTAAGTCATGAAGAGAAGAGTCTCGAAGCCACATCAGCTGAAACTTAAAGGGAGGCTTCTTGGGGACAACAACATAACTAGTTGTGAGCTTAATAGGCCAGTGGTCAGAACCTTTCCAATCAAGAATTTTAGAAGAGAGCGAAAGAGATCCAGAGTTCCAAAAACAAGAAACAAGGAACCTGTCCAAGCGTTCTGAGATAGCATCATTACCAGCCTTTTGATTGTTGCAAGTGAAGAGCCCATTATGAGGTTTGACATAAGAGACATATAAAAGATCAATATTTTGTCGAAGAAGCTTAGAAGAAGGACCCAAGCGGGCCAGCCCAACCCTCTTCTCCTCCAGACTGAGAATAGAGTTAAAGTCTCCAACCACAATCCAAGGTAAGAAAGGATGACATCTTCTAACATGCCTAATATAATCCCAGAGCTTAATCTTTCCAAGGAGATCAATAGGAGCATACACATTAGTAACAAGAATTAGCTCTCCAGTTTCTAGAGAGGAAGCAACCATTAAAAGAGCCAAGAGGCAAGAGACCCAGTAAAGTGGCATTACTTTCCTTGGATCCCAACAAATAGAAAGACCACCAAAACTCCCCAAAGCACCAACACACTGACACTAGCCTAGAAACCAAATGTTAGGAGCACATCTAAACATGAAGTCTAGTAAAAGATTGGTCTCTTGGATACAAAGGATATCCGGAGAATGCTCAACCACCAGCTCTTGAATAGCTTTTTTCTTGGGGATGCTATTCAACCCCCTTACATTCCATGAGAGAATAATCATTGAGTAGAGTGGGGAAAATTCTCATCCAAGGTCCTGATAGCCCCAGACTCTACCAGTAAATCTCATGTAAGTCTCCTATAAGTTTAATTTTTTCCTAATCCTGCTTTCAACCAACTCTTGAAGGAGTAGTAAAAGAGACTTTCTTAAATGGTCTTTGCATCAGGCCCAAAGCAAGAGAAGATCCCTTACCTTTACCAGAAGCAAACACATCTTTAACCAAATCTGCTAAAAGAACATCCTTTTCCTATGGAGCAGGAGAAACCACAAGGGCACCAGACTTAGGGCCAATAGAAGTCTCTAGAAACTGCTGAACTATAACATCCTGGTTGCCACTAAGAGTAGAACTCCTCCCCTTTGAGCCAATAGCTACACACTGAGCCTCTGCAAGAATACCTTCTTCTATGACCATGTTGTCAAGAACCTCAAAACGATTGAACCCTGAATCCACTTGTCGATCTAGATGAGATCACTTCTGACCCAGCCCCATAGCACGAGTTTGAGCCAGGATAAAACCATCCTAATCAAGACTAGAAGAACTAGATGTCCCTTGCCCCTGACTTGAAGTATTCATTTGTGCTTTCCCTTTTCTTGTACTATCAATCTGAACATTGCCTTTTCCAGAACTAACATTATGACCATTCCCCTTACCATCATTAGCCATCCTTGGACCAGAGAACCTAGCAGGGGTCCCACTGCCTTTGGAGGCTTGAGGGCATTGATTCTGTAAATTCCCATATGCATGAAAAATGTGGCAACGAAAGGGAATAGATTCATAGTCTAGCTATTGGATCCAAGAAGTGAAACCTAGGCAAATTTCTATAGAATCTGGCAAAGGATTATTTAAATCAATATCAACACAAATACGGGCATAAGAAATAACCATTTTGTCCAATTATTGATGTGCTATAGTAGTTGGCTTTCTAAGCACAACAACAATCTATCCCAGGATATCCTCATGCCAGAACTCCAAAGGAAGCTGCGGAAGGGGGACCCAAACAGGCAACCTCGAAGGAAGATCCTCAGCAGAATTGAACCCCGTATGCTAGGGCTTGAAAAAAAGACCAACACGGTCATAAAAATATGGGCCTCCCTCAAAGACCCGATTCTGATTTGACATGCAAGAGAAATTCACCACAAAGTAGCTATTACCAGCCAGCATAATATCCATATCACCTTCCACCTGCCATGAACGACAAATCCAAGCTTCCAGAGCTGATAGGGAAATTCAGATACCAAGAAACTTTCATATCAATGCATGTGTGGCCAAATAGTACACATCTTCCATTACTGCTTCCAGAGGAATAACCAACACAGGCCGATCTTGACTACACGAAAAGCATCCGTTAACCTTATTTACCTTTTGATGCTCGCTAACATAAAATGGCTCTTTCTCTTGAGAACCACCATAGGAGTAGATCCATCACAACCGGCTCCAGCAAGAATGAGACTCCTGGAGACCCTGTTCGTGGCCATAAGAGCCCAACAAACAAACTTAGAAATATAGATGATTGAAAAAACTCAGAAAAACTGATTCCCAAAATTTCCACAATGTAATCAAACCCTGCTCAACAAAATTTTGTCCAAAATATCAAGGCTGCAAAAGATCACAATAGATTGCAGAGAAATGGGAAGATTTCCTCACGTTTGCACAACCTAGAGGAAGCTAAACTAGCTACCAAAACCCTCATGCACGATCGCATGCAATTGCTATCCTCCGATCATCGCGGACTCTTCAAAATAATATTTTCAGCGATTCCTATGTAGTTCTCGCTTTAGTTGTACATGTACAATTCCTCAATGCACCAGAGTAGCATCCCTAGTTAGCTAATATGTAAGATCACAATTTGATATATTAAGAAATCGAAGCCTTATTAAGAAAATAAATAATGTTACACCATTTAGAAACAATGCTTAAGCAAAAGACTAATGAGAACACACCTTTTCAAAAATGCTCATGCAACTATCATAAGGTTTAACAAGAACAAGTTGCAATATATTGGCATACTTCACAACAATTAGTAGCCCAAAAAAGAGTGTTGGCCGCAACTAGGCCATCCAAAACTGGTCATTTGGAACCTAAAGAGAGCAAAGTGTATCAGGTAAAATTGGGAATTGGAAAAGAAAAATATTTGAGAGAATATAGGAGTAGAATTTGGAGTAGGAAAAACACCTAGTCCATCATAAATTAGGCCCAAAATTTCCTAGAAAGAATTTGGAGTAGGCAAAACACCCAATCCATTATTCACTAGGCCTAGCACTGGAAAACCATCATCAAACAAGGTTTGTTTGTCACATAGTTTACACTCATGAAAAATTGATTTTATTAGATAATTTAAGATTAGAATCATTTTAACTAGAAATTTGGCAGAACCATAGAAAGAAAGAATTGCCTAAATTTGGTGATTCAGATTCAAATGACCTGGTAACTGGGATTGCATTCACAACAATCTTCAATGACACAACAAATGAAAAGAAAGAATCAACATCTTTTTTGTAAATAAGTTTCTAGATTAGATTGTGTGGAGATTTTTACCATCAATGTTTTGAATCACACTACGTGATCCATCATCAGGATGAGAGAGCAAGAGATGTCAAACTCTGGATTAGATTGTGTGGAGATTTTTACCATCAACGTTTCAAATCACACTACATGATCCATCATCAGGATGAGAGAGCAAGAGATGTCAAACAAAGTTGTGAAACATCATGAGCATGAGAGATCAAGGATATGTGAATCCTTGCTCTCTCATCCTCATGATGTTTCACAAATTTGTTTGACATCTCTTGCTCTCTCATCTTGATGATGAATCACGTAGTGTGATTCGAAATGTTGATGGTAAAAATCTCCACACAATCTAATCTAGAAACTGATTTACAAACTATGATGGATTGTGGAAATCTGACCGCATTAAAAGAATCAACATCTACCGATAAAATTTCCTCACAGATGTATGCTGGTACCCCCAACAAATGGATATCGGTACTCCCAACAAATGGATACTGGTACTCCCAAAGATGAAGATTGATACAAGCAACCAAGAAATTCACACAATAAACATGCAGAATGTTTTACTTCTATCCTCAAATCATGTATTTTGATTCATTACTAAGGTTTTCCCTGTATTAGAACACATTGTTGCACTACTGCTTGCTCACTTTAGGCATTTAACCTTTGAGACTATATAAATCTTGTTCTGATTGAGTTTTTAATATTTATGATTTAACATGTGTATTGTAGGTGAAACTGGTTTCAATTATTTCAAAAACATTCAGCTGTAAAACTATTCATCATTGAACTAATGGCTATTCATGTTCATTGTTGAAATCAAATTCATTATTTTTTGCAAATGCAGACCTTTGAGGTTGAACTAATGATACAAACTCTCTTGTAAATATCTCCATAATTTATACAATATATGCATACGATCTTGCTTTATTTTTTTATCAAAACTTTGCTATTATCAAAACTTACTTCTTATACTTGCATTTTATTTGGGAAGCTCATAACTTCATTGGTTGTTCAATGACATGGCTATATAAAACCCATGTCAATATATGTCTTATCTTGAAATAAAATTTGATTGCACATCTGTTGATGGCATATGCAACAATCATTGATTATATTTAGTCAATAGTTTAGACAAATGTTTAGTATGCACCCTTTTTGCTACATCCTATCCATCTATGATCAGATGACTGAATTAAAAAAAATCATTTCGTTACTCGCTTATGGTCATATTTAACTATTTCTTCTCTCCATGTCATCGGTTTTGGCCTTCCTTATGATTTATGTTAATTTTTTGTCAAGTTGGGTGCTTAACCTACATAAGCATGTACACCAATTGTTTCCTAATTTTCAATTTAACTACTAAATGCCAAAGAATACAATCGGTGCATTTTGATCTCTAGTGGATAGACAAAATGTTATGTGTTTGCCTCTAGTTTATCTGTACCATTGGTTGTTATAAGCATGGATGTTGATTACTTTCCAATTTTGTTCCTTTCTTATAGTTGACATGTTACTTAAATCTACCTGCATTGGTCTTTTTCAAATATTAACAACTAATTTGATGCTTATAACCAAATTTACATAGAAGAGTTTTTTTATAATCACTTATTGTTAAAATTTGTAAGAAGATGATGCATATTGCTAAAACTTTCTAACTTTGTTGGTTGTATATCATCAGAGTTTTTTCTTCTAATAAGGAAAAAATATGGTTACGGTTAGAGTAAATTTTTAGCAAAAATTTGGAAAAAAACACACTTTAATTTTTTGGACCAAAAATTCCAATGATATTTTTTTCAAAATTTGCTCAGAGATTTTCTTTGGGCCTCTGGTTCTGACCATCATGGTTTTCATAGAGTTGCTTGGGATTTCCTTTTTCTCCCAAGGGAATCTGGGGGTCTCGGCCTACTTTCCACTCGGAAGCAGGGCCTTGCCCTCTGTGCTAAATGGATTATCAGAGCTATTTCTGGAGATGAAGCCTGGAAAATTCTTGTTAGGCATTGCATCTCTTCAGGCTTCCCTGCTAACAGACCGACGTGGAAGGGGATTGGTTTTCAGACCCTTCTCACTATGCGTGAACCAGTGGTCATACATGGCTCTTTTGTTATAAAGAGCATCTGGAAAGCCTAGGAAGTTGTTAAACCTTGGCTTTGTTGGGCTGGTGATGAGTTTCACAATGGGCTGTCCTTAAATCAATAGAAAATTTGGTGGTCTCCCCTGTTTGCCTTCCAGGGTACTCCTCTTGCCAAGACTCAAGGTGCCAGTGCTCTGTGTTTCTTTAAACGTGGCATCCGCACTACCAAGGACATTTTTTCAAGAGTCACCATGAATTTCAGGTTATGGGAGGATATGCAAGTACAATACCACCTTGTTGGTATGAGGTTGTTTGTTAAAAGTGTTTTTTTTGATGAATAATTTATAGTTTCTGGCTGAGGCCATGTTGTTTATTCCGGCTTCGACCGTTTGAACTCATTCGCGGGGTGATCCTGTATCCCCCGGCCCCTTTTTTGTGAATTGTAATCTTAGTAAATTTTATTAATTGAAAAGGACTATTCATCAAAAAAAATTTACTCAAAAAGGTAAAATATTGGATTAATCGATGAAAATTAAACTGAGACTTTCTATATGAAAACATTGTGCCCAGGCCTAGGACCAACAAATTGCAATCCTTTGCAAATTTTAGCAACTATGGACCACACTAATTTAAGTAGTGGACAACTGGACAAATCTCTATTAAAAATTTTTTGGGGTTCATTATTACTGTTTAGTTTTCCAAGTTATTCCTATTTTAAATAATGTGACTTAACATCCATAGAAAACCTTACTTGGTCTTAAGTTAGATAAATCATGCAATATTGCAATCAGGTTTGACTGTGTAGTTTTTGAGTCTAACTCATTGACCCATGTATCATGAGTAGTGATTCACACACAAATCTATCTCTCATGATAATAAATGAAACACTTAGCACTAATTGGATCTAGATGGTGCTCACAGAGGTGAAGCACTGAGATTTCCCAAGAGGTCACCCATCCTAGTAGTGCTCCAACTTGAGTGCACTTAACTAAAAAGTTTCCTCCATGGTTAAACTCACTCTGCTTGCAAAACCTTCACCAAGAGTTGTGCCTCATGAACTATTCATTAGAGGGCCCCTTAAGCTTATCAATTTATAAGTAGGAAGTATTTTCCATAGCAAGTCAAATTGTGATATTGCTACTAGGATTTAACTATGTAGCTTTTGAGTCAAACTCATTGACCCGTGTATCATGATTAGTGATTCACACACAAATCCATCTCACATAGGAATAAATGGATCACTTAGCACTCATTGGATCTAGGTGATGCTCAAAGAGGTGAAGCACCAGGACTTCCCAAGAGGTCACCCATCCTAGTAGTACTCCAACTTGAGTGCGCATAACTATGGAGTTTCCTCCATGGTTAAACCCACTATGCTTGCAACCCCAATTGTAAAACCTTCAGCAAGTGTTGTGTGTCATGAACCATTCATTGGAAAGCCTCTTAAGCCCATCAATTGATAAGTAGAACGTATTTTCCACAACAAGTCAAATTGTGCTAATGGGACATTTACATAAATGAAAAAGATAAGCATGCAAGAGATCAACTAAAGTTATCTTGTGATCTATGGATTAAAATAGAATAAATTTTCTAACCTTTCTAAGATATAGTTATAAATATCAATAATGTGAAAATCAGAACCAACATAAAACAATCATTCTAATTAGTAAGAATGTTTGATAAAATATTCACCTTGGTAACCATTGAGAAAACTACAACATTAAAAAATATGTGGGAAATGTATATCTCACCTTGTAATGTACCACAAATAGTCAATATTATATTTGTAGTGTTTATCTACTCCAACAAACCCACTACAGTGAGACAACTATCTGCATTAGTGGCAACATATTCCTAGAATGATTCCCAACCAAATCCCTTAACGGGTGTCATTTTCATTTGAGTTGTTTTGACAGTGACCTATGATAGAGTATGTGAATTTACTAGTGCCATAAATTTTGCAACTAGTATACAACTGAAGATATTCAAATACATTCTATCTATATATAGAAGAAATATAAGGCACTCTTGAAGAGAGCTTATTTTAATAAATCTACATCACAAAGCATTAAATCTAATTCCTCATTGAAGTGCTCATAGACTTCAGATGATGTTCATTAATTTCAATTGAAGGGTGTTCAAATCTTTCATTGAGAAAAATGCTTCTTAAATTTTTGAGATTCTGCATGAACATGAACCATATATGTCATTTCGATGAGCTGTTAACAACATGTTGTACAAGTTAAATTGTTTCTGAACTATTTTGCTATAATATCTTTATTAAATTGCTTTTAATATAAAACAAAAATTATATTTTCTTGATATTGACAAGAGATATCATGGTGTACCTCTCCATCTTTCAGACATTTCGATAAAGTCTCAAGGTTTATGACTTTATTTTTCTCTGACATCTTTTTCCCTCTTGCTTGAATAATATCATGAATAATCACCCCAATATCTTTAGATGTCTTGACAAATGTTGTATCTTCAAGAGCTCTAAACTCTTCCTCTCCAACTATGTAAGCCACTTCTTCACTTGGCCAATAACAAAATAGGGACGTGATATCCAGAAATGCCTCTTTGACAGGGGGTAACAATCTGTGGTATACAAAATCAACAATTTGGTCACTAATATCTTCCTCTTCCATAATCTTCCCTACTCTAAGTAACTCTAATATTACATTATTATTCATATTTTTGGTATTGATGGCTAGATGTGAACCAATAATCTCCAGCAGAAGTGGAATGCCACCACAAAGCTTGAGCAGGGCATCTATGTTCCTTTCATGATTGTACTCTATAACATTCTTCAACAAAACATCTCTTGGCACTTGTGATGGAAGAGGGCTAAAAGGGTATTGTGAGTGTTGGATATTTCATGCAATAAATATGTCTGTCTCCTAGAGATTTTTGGTAGTGAGAAGTATTTTGCTCTTGGATGGAAGGCAACTACCCAATTCTACAAGTAGAAGTTGTTTCAGATCCACTCTGTTCAGAGCATTGTCAATGTATAGAAATACAGGCTGATTAGGATTCTTTTTGAAGAAAGATCAGATCATTCCCTGACCTTGGTGATAGTCTGCCAATTTCACATTCTTGTGGAACAATCCATTCCAGACCTATTCTTGAAGGACTTTAAGATCATTTTTGGTACAATTTTGTTCCATGTGAATTTTGCAATACTTGTAGTTTTGGAGGTCAATATGGGCATAAACTTTATTAGTGAGTGTTGTTTTACCCATTCCTCCAAATTCATAGACAACCACTATTTGTATTGATGTATGTACATTCAAATCTAATAGGTGGATTACTACTTCTAGATCTCTCTCAGTTCCAACTGTATTGGGGTTGTGGAAAATCTAAATAAGAAATTATGGGGAAAATCTAAAGGTATATGGAAAGTATTATTTAAATCCAAAAACATCCTACCTTTTGTTTGGTATGCATAGAGTTCCTATGACTGTGAAGTGATCTTTGTAAGTCTTTTCTCCATGTCAGTTATACCCCACCATACAAGGCCATCATACAAGTGATCAATTTTGACTTGGTAATAATGTATACTCTCAGCATTGACTAAAGTAGTGAGAAACCTTCACACAATTTAGATTTATTCAAAAAATAAATAAATAGATTCCAGGTCAAAACACGAACTTCAGTCTTGCTATCATTTATCTAAAAACTCTAGCTGTTCCAGCCTAGTTTTTTGTCACATAAGTCATGTTCTAACTACAATTTGTATTGTTTTAAAATGTCTTCACAACAATCTGAAATTCTTTTTACTGTGAAACTTCTTAACTATTATAATTTCTTATAAACATATGATTCTTCAAGTTCATAATATCATTATGCATTATCCTTGGTAATACATTCTTGACTAATTCCAATTGCATTAAATCTACATCACAGAGCATTATATAAATATTGATGCTAAAAATTTATATGTAGCTAGATCTAGAGGCATCTCTAAACACAATTGTAGACTGTTGTAATTCACAATGTATTTCAAACTGGATATGATTAAAAAGTTTATGAATTTCAATTTGAATGGTATTTAGACTTTTATTAGCTGACGTGACATTACACTATCTTTGAAGTTAAAATGTTGAACATAAATATTCCTTTTGTCTTAATCTCTTAAACAAATATATGCTAAAACCATTTTTGGCCCCAATTTAGACCAAGGCTTGTACCCTAAACTATCTATCAGAGTAGGATGCCTTGCCTCCCAGGTATTTATAATAGTTGCTAGTGTTGGGCCGAGAAATGTCTTGTTTCTTTGTCTTGGTGTTGTCAAATAATGGCTTAGAAGTCCTATCAGCTTAATTGTAGAATGTTGGGAGCATCATCTGCCCGAGTAAGATTTCTAAGCCCTTAATATTTCTCATGTAGCAATATTTCTTGAACCTCATACCTCAAATGCATTTAAACACAATGAAATCAAATCAGTTCAGGCTCTATCACAACACTTGTCCTATACCCAAACAAGGTTGAGGTTGATTTCTCCCATTGTGAGTGATATTCTTCTCCATATTGGAGGACATAATGGAAGGGCAGCCTAGAGATTCTTCGATTGAGCTAAAACATTGCTACTTTATTAACATACATTGCATACAAAGTGGATCATGATCCATAATCTTATAAAAAAATTATCACTTTAAAAATGCTCAATCATTAGTACAATCCATTACCTTCAAGGATTTTCTTTGCTCTCCCATGATACTAACTACTTTAGTAAATGCTCATAGAAATTTGGGGATCAATTCTACTGTGTCATTCAACACTTTAGAGGTGTCATTCAACTCCATAGAAGCTGCTAGGAGTATCATACAGAATAAAGCCATAGCTAGAGGGTTTATACAAGCTATAGAGCTCTTAGAATAATTTGAAGTGAGATATTGTTGGAAGAAATATCATGGTTAAAAACAGATCATTCAGATGTGTGGCTATAAGCTGAAAGTTATTCAGTCATTTTTGGAGACCATTATAATGAGGCAAACTTGAAAGGAGATTACATGTTCACATCTAAGGATTAAAGAAGTTATATGTCATAGGTATATTAATTATGAAGCTAGGTTTGCTATGTCATTATATTCTTATTTGTAATTGAAATATCTTCTAAAATAAATTTGTGTATTCTTAAGAAAACTCGATGAGCAAAATACTATTAGAGAGGGTACTAAATGATTCCCCATCCATTGGTGCATATACGATGCTATTAGAAACAATTTTTGGGATAGATGGTGGATGGTTTTTGATGCCCCTCGCAACAATCATGAGGTCCCCATGTATTTTTTGAAGAAATTATATTGTGAGTTTTTCCTTGGGGAGATCCCCAATTATTTTGATATATTAGACTCCCAGGGTAGAGGTGGGGGGTCATCATTTGAGAGGCCGGGAGCACGTCGTGACCCTAATGTAGTTAGGGCACCTATGGTCAAGCCACAACGTGAGCATGTGAGTATTCCTTCAGTTGTGAAGGAAAATGTAGAGGCCAACACTCTAGGGACCATTAATGCTTTTACACAGAACCTCATCCATTCCATGAGCCCATTAGTTGAGGGGGAGCCTTCTGTGCATCGTGGTCACATGTGCACTTCATACAAATCCCTATGCACATTTGACACTCATGCTGAAGATGTTGCGGATGATGGGCTTGTCATCGATCAGTTCTTGAATGACAAATTTGGCATTGACACACAGGTAAATTACAATTATAATTTACTAATTTGATCACATTTCATATGTATAGTGAATGATTAATTAATTAGCATCTATTGACATTATTCAAAATTCAGGGTCAGAGTGTTGTTGGGCCTAGCAGCGATCCTCCAGGCCCATTTTTTGTCCCTTCCATGAGTCCTGAGGTATGCATCGATTTAATCATTTTAATTAATACATATATTTATTACGTAATCATATTAAGGATTGACAAAAAAAATTATGGATGTGCATTAGTTCTCCATAGGACCCTCAACCTTTACCACAGACTCGAAGCATAGACATCATACGAGCTTCACACAGGTACAGTTGTTTCATGTTAATTTAATTCATTTGATTATATTTATTTTATGTTTCATGTTAGATGTAACATGTATTGTATGACATGTAGCTCATGATGTCAGACACACCTCCTCATCTGTGACAGTCTGTTGATAGTGGAGTGGCTGTAGCTGTGGCTAGCTCACAGCCACTGATGGAGGTATGAAAGAATTTTCTTCGTTTTAGTTGTTGTTTATAATAGTTAATCTCAAAATTTCTAATGTTAACCTTTGTTTATATATTACTATAGCTTTTATGGTTTTTACTCAAGCAGTATGTATGTTAGGCCTATTGATACTCTTTTAATTATGGATCAAAACCTTGTTTTTGTTTTACTAAGTGGTAAGGGGTAGTTTTGTTTAATAGTTATCTGCTGATAGTAGGTCAGTTTGTTGTTAAAGGGTCAGCCCCCTAGTTTTGGCTACTTTAATTTAAAAACTAGGAGTGAAGGTAGAAGTGGCAGTGAAAGAATTAGATAAAGAAGAACTAGGAGCACATATTGTAGTTAGAAGTAGAGAAGAAGTAGGAAAATCAAATAAATGTATGAGGACTAAGAGTAGGAGATAATTAAATTAAAAGTAAAGATAGGAATAGAAGATTAGTTGTATTCCAAGTTGATTGCAACTAGGAGTAGGACCTACAAGATGGAAGTTATATGTTTTCTATAAATAATAATCAAGTTTAAAGATATAATTGGTGATTAGATATACTCATCTTGGTCTAGTAGAGTCATAAGTGTAGGAGAATTTGTGTTTTAAATTAATATTATTTATAGGCCAAAGTCAAATGTTGAACTTGATAATAGAACTAGGCATATCCTTAGGATTCAAAGAAACCATAGTTTTTGGAATCAACACCATCAACTCTCCTTCACTATTTCTTTGGGATGAATGGAACTATCATAACAAAATTCTACATTCTTTCATTCTCGTCGTCGTCCTCCTCTCATACAAAATAAACTTGGATAAGATAACTTACTAGACTTTTGGATTCATGGCCCTTCTCTCTTCTTTTCGTACTCTTATAGCTATGCTAGTGGGATAAATCATTGAGTATTTTCTTATCTTTTATTTTTGCTCTTTCTTTTCTCAAGTGACCACTTGAGCTTTTGGTATAGCTTTTTCAACAGTATGCTTGAGATTGAGACATTTTCTTGAGTGATCTCTCTTCAACTAGTTGACTTGGAATCTTAGTAGGCTTTAGGATTTTATTGTTCTTTTATGCATCCTTGCAAATGAATGTAATATTTAATATTCTTGGTTTGGGAGCTTTTGTCCTTCAGCTTGGTGATATTTAATCTCCTTGTAGTTTTCCCAAAATCTTTACCTCTTTCTCTTTTTTTCTTCTACTTTATTGTGTGCATGAGGTGGACACATGCTTCCAATAAAGTGGGGACTACATGTATCATTTGAAAAAGTAAGAAGACTTATTTGGTATTAATTTTAGCCTCATTTTAATATACATTATGGGTTCCTACATTGATTTCACACTCTCCTAACACTCATTGGACCTTCAAATTATTATTTAAGTCCTATATTGATTCATTTTCTTTAAAAATTCAAGGTTACCCTTATCTATAAGTGTGCTTCTCTATTTCAACTTCAATCAAATAATTCCTTTCATTTATTGGACCTTATCTTACCATTTATGACATGTATTTTCTCTCTAAAGTCAAAAATAAGTTGTTAGATCAAATTTCACATGCTCTAAGTATCTTGGACCCACAATCAAAACTTGGGTTGGAATTGGTGGGTATAAGATGACTTTGGTGATATTTACTTGGGTACAATATTTTTGTTGGTGATATGTGTATTTATAAGTTATTATATTTATTGAATTGTTGTAGGGTCTTGTCATGCCTGATCATCCACGAGCATTTGAGGTGAACTTACAGAGTGACTATTTGTTGGTAGTAAGAAAATAATTGATTTTGTGTGTACATATATTTGATTTCAACATATAATAAATATTGATTCATATCTACTTTCTTTGTATCAATTGGAGCTGGAGAAGAGCCTCAACAAGAGGTCGAGTGAGCATGTCAAGAGGGCCCCGTCATCTCCACTGTCTCCCTCCACATGACAGCAAAGGACGTCAAGAGACTTGTTTCCTTCCCCTCATGGGAAGGAAAAGATGTAGTTGATCTAGACATGTATATATATAGGCATCAGTGGACATATTCGATACACATTTGATGTATATGACATTCTATATTTGATGTATGACATTATTCGACTTATGGAATTATTGGTTAATATATGATATGTTTGTTCATATACGACATATGATATAATATGTTTGTTCATGTATGACATTAAATTAGATATGTTCGTGTATGACATTAAATTAGATATGTGCATGTATGAAATTAAATTCAATACCTAATCTATTCAAAACTTTGATAGAATATTGATTAACAATAAATTTTATCATTTTTTAAGCATAGGTTAATCATTTGCAATATGGCATCGTCATATGATTTATGATCTTGTTCATGTTTAAAGTTTTCCTTCTCTATCATTTGTTTATCAAGTTTAATTCAATATCTAATTAGTTTGAATTTTTGATACAATATTGATTGGCAATAGACTTTATCAAGCAATATTCATGGACCTCCTGGCAATTGGTCACCTAAATGAGAACCTTGAGATTTATTAGGAACTCCATTAAAGAAATTAGTAGTTTGAAATTACTCTATCCAACAAAATAGCGCTCTACAAATATTAGAGAGATAGACTTAATATTTACCAAGTGGCCATCCAATGCCAAGTGTTGTGGATGTATCTCCATTCAAAGTTCAATCACATGTTAAATAATAGACATTTTAGGAGTAAGAATAAGTTATCTAACCTTATTAACATTCTTTTGTATGAGTTCCAAGTAAGGTATCAAGAGTGCTTAAAATTCAAGACTTTGTCTTCTCATCTTGTCCATGTCTTTACTAAAATCAACTTGGATTAACTAAGGTACCTCAGTTAACTTAGAAACACTATTCTTTAAATCCTCATTAATATTTTTCAACTTTCTTTAAAATATATTGTGTCAAATGTAGTACATCACATAACTATTAGAGTAGGTGGATGATCTCATTAAGAATATTTTCTAGCTCGGTTGTAATACCACCAAGTTCAACTTGTTGAGCAGTAATGGACTCATTTAGTTTCTCCATAATCTTCTTCTCTATTCTTTTCTCTTCTAATTGTATCAAATTTTCATTAACATCAACATCAGGTGCATTTACCTATTTTACAAGTAAACTTAATTGATCAATCATTGGAGGTTTGTCATTGGCTGGTGCATCTAGAAAAATTTGTAATAAGATGTCCTTTACATCTTATAATACTTGTTTGTACTTCACTTCGTATCTTTCTCTTTTGCATCTTTCTGCTTCACAATTCTCCATAATTTATCATAGCATCAAAATCCAATTTTGTATGATCATAGATTGAAAGTATGATAGCTTCATCTAATATTACCTAATCTCTTCTACTCTTTTTCATCTTTTTCTTGTCTTGTAATGTGATTGATCTTGTACTTGGTGATATAATTGGTTGTACTAAAGCCATCTCCTCCTTAGATTTCTTATTTTTCTCATCAATTAAAGGTTTGTATTACTTTACCCACTTTTTGTTGTGCAAATATTAGGCTATTTAGCTAGTGTCCCTATAACAACATTTGAAACAACAATTTTGTTTAGTTTTGGCTATGCGTATACAACAATGTTCATTATTATTTAAGGGAATAGTTATAGTTACTAATCCATTTAACCCCAATAATGTTTCCTTTTATTCATTACAGTCCTATAATAGTTGATAATTTCTATAAGGATTTAACTAATTCTGACTTGGTTGTGCATAAGGTGCCTATTAGTAAGTCATATTTTTGTGAATAAGGACTCTAAGAAGAATTTTGATCCTTTGCAAAGCTATTCTCCACATCAAACTCCCATGCCTAATTCAATTCAAGTGTCTACTTGTAAGAGACAACAAAGCAAACCTAATGCTTAAAAGATTAAGGAGAAAATTGACTGTGGTATTCAAGCTACTTTGGATAAAAATTTGATAGATAGCAAAAGGCACTCCTTAGAAGAATGAGGGACCTTTTGTGAAATGTCAGACAAAAGATTTGCTCTCTAATCTAACTTGATGTGGGTGGTGCTGATGTAATTTTGCTTCAAAAAACAAAATTGTCTCAATAATCATATTCTTCTATAATTGCAAAGTTGACTAAGTGGAACTCATTTCATGTTCATGTTGCAGGTGCTTCCGGTGGTTCATGTATTCTTTGGAACCATAAATCTTGCACTGCTATATATTCAGTCTTTTCCTAACTAGTGGCAAGTAGTTGTTACTAATTTTGGTATGTCATTCATAGTGCTCAATATATATGGCCCTACTTCTACATGTGATGATAAGACAAAACTTTTGGATTCCTATTCTTAGGCTATTTCCAACATTGAAGATGATAAATTTATTGTGCTTGGGGATTTCAATAGCATTCTATCTCGGGATGAGAAAATTGAAGATATATTCCCCCTCTTCATAAAATGATAAATTTTTTGATTTTGTGAATAATAACACCCTCATTGATATCCCTCGTTCTAATGGGGCATTTACATGGACCAATAAGGGACAAGAATTTCACCAAATTACTAGAGACTTGATAGGTTTCTTATTTCTCATGATTGATTCCTTTCAAATATTAATATTAATTTAGAAATCCTCACTTTGGTTGCTTCAGATCATTTTGCCATTTCTCTATGTATTGAATCTAAGGGGAGTCCCAGTGGTAGTAAACCATTTTTTAAGTTTAAGCATATGTGGTTTAGGCACTTGGATTTCTTGTCACTACTCAACCAATGTTGGGTGTCTACTCCTTTTGTCAAGGAATCTAGAATGTATCAGCTTCACATGAAGCTTAGATATATTAAGTCAAAAAAAAATTATTGGAATTTTTTTTCAAGAACAACTTTGAGGATAAATCACTAGTGGAGAAAGAGCTAAAATAGGTTCAAGAATCTATTTTTGAAATTGAGTTTGATCAGTTGACTTATTTGAAAAAATAGAGAGTTGCAACTCCAATGGAAAGAACTATGTCTTCATAAAGAGATATATTGGAGAGAAAAGTCTAGGGAACTCTAGTTAAAGGATAGAGATAAGACTAAATTTTTATTTCCATAATTCAGCCTATGTTAAGAAAGGTCAATAAGAAATCTTTTCTATCAAATATTGTGTCTCTACAAGCAATTAGTTGTCAAGGATGATATCCTAAAAGAAGGGATGAACTTTATTCAAAATTTTCTTGCTCCTCATCGTTTTCTAGACTTTGATTATACAGGGGAAGAGGATATACTTTTATCACATATTCCTCATTTGATTCATGATGCAGATAATGAAAAACTTCTTCGGTGCTTTACCATTGATGAAATGAAGATTGTGGTGGTCTCTCTCTCTCTTTTGATAAGGCCTTTCTTTTTTTAGAAAGCTTTGGATTTTATTCTCTTTGATAACACCATCATTTCACTTATTCCTATGTCTCAAAATGCTTCTACTTTTGCTGACTTCTATCCTATTTCATTGTGAAATATCATTTATAAAATCTTTTCCAAGGTCATTTATTTAAGGAATCAACATTTCATTGCTTTGATTTTTTCTAAATAGAAGGGGGTTTATTTTTGGAAGAGAAACTACAGATGGTGCATTAGTTTTTCATGAAGTATTGCATTCCATTGAAAAAAACTCCCTTCCCTCATGTGTCATTAACCTGACTATGATGAAAGCTTATGATAGGCTTCAAAGGGATTTATTGCACAAAGTTATGATAAAATTTGGTTTCATTAAGAAATTATGTAAATGGAATATGTCTTTTTTAGAGGGTGCAAGATTTTTTGTAATTATCGATGGTTCAATTGGTGATCATTTTCATGCAACAAAAGACATTCGACAAGTCATTAGAGAGATAGACTTAATAGTGGTCTACAAATATTTCTTTATTAGGTTGAGGATAGGGTTTACCTAGCCACCCAGAGCTAACGGAGGAGACAGTTCGATCCCACGACGAAAGTTGAGAGAGATTTGGCAATTGGCAACTTTGTACTAGCCAACATTGTAAGTTTTAGCATCACCCAAGATGGCATTGTAAAATAAAAATGGAATGTGATCTAAAAAAAGTGAGAGAGGTTATTGTAGGTCTCTACAACATGGTCTTGTAGGAATTGGAATCACATCCATACCTCACACGAGCTCCAAGATATGCCCCGTCAAAGATCATAGCCTTGTGGCATTTAGTGACCCTTGGGGACATTCTGGTTCAGTGTGCCCAAGAATGTTTGAGCATTGAAGTGGATAGGAGGAGGTTGAGGATAGGGTTTACCCAGCCACTCAGAGCTAATGGAGTAGACAATTCAATCCCACGACGAAAGGTGAGAGAGATTTGGCAATTGGCAACTTTGTACTAGCCAATACTATAAGTTTCAGCATCACCCGAGATGGGGTTGTAAAATAAAAATAGAATGTGATCTTCAAAAAGAGAGAGAGGTTATTTTAGCTCTCTACAACATGGTCCTATAGGAACTAGAATCACATCCATACCTCGCACGAGCTCCGAGATATGCCTCATCAAAGATCGCAACTCTGTGGCATTTAGTGACCCTTGGGGACATTCCGATTTGGTGTGCCCGAGAATGTTCGAGCGCTGAAGGGGATAGGATGAGGTTGAGGATAGGGTTTACTTGGCCATTTAAAGCTAACAGAATAGACAGTTCAATCCCACGATGAAAGGTGAGAGAGATTTGGTAGTTGGCAACTTTGTACTAGCCAACACTGCAAGTTTCAACATCACCTAAGATGGCATTGTAAAATGAAAATGGAATGTGATATACAAAAAGTGAGAGAGGTTATTGTAGGTCTTTGCAACATGGTCTTGTAGGAACTAGAATTGCATCCATACCTCACACAAGCTCTGAGATATGCCTCGTCAAAAATTGCAACCCTGTGGGATTTAGTGACCCTTGGGGACATTCCGGTTCGGCGTGCCCGAGAATGTTCAAGTGCTAAAGGGGACATGATGAGGTTGAGGATAGGGTTTACCTAGCCACTCAGAGCTAACAAAGTAGACAGGTCGATCCCACAACGAAAGGTGAGAGAGATTTGGCAGTTGGCAACTTTGTACTAGCCAACACTGCAAGTTTCAGCATCACTCGAGATGGCATTGTAAAATAAAAAAGGAATGTGATCTCTAAAAAGTGAGAGAGGTTATTGTAGGTCTTTGCAACATGGTCCTGTAGGAACTAGAATCACATCCATACCTCACACGAGCTCTGAGATATGCCCCATCAAAGATCGCAGCCCTGTGGCATTTACTGACCCTTAGGGACATTTTGGTTTGGTGTGCCCGAGAATGTTTTAGCATTGATGTGGATAGGAGGAGGTTGAGGATAGGGTTTACCTAGCCACCCAGAGCTAATGGAGCAGACAGTTCGATCCCATGACGAAAGGTGAGAGAGATTTGGCAGTTGGCAACTTTGTACTAGCCAACACTGCAAGTTTTAGCATCACCCAAGATGGCATTGTAAAATGAAAATGGAATGTGATCTCCAAAAAGCAAGAGAGATTATTGTAGGTCTCTGCAATGTGGTCCTATAGGAACTAGAATCGTATCCATACCTCACATGAACTCCAAGATATGCCTCGTCAAAGATCACAACCCTATGGCATTTAGTGACCCTTAGGGACATTCTGGTTCAGTGTGCCTGAGAATGTTTGAGCGCTGAAGTGGACAGGAGGAGGTTGAGGATAGGGTTTACTTGACCACCCAGAGCTAATGGAGTAGATAGTTTGATCCCACGACGAAAGGTGAGAGAGATTTGGTAGTTGGCAACTTTGTACTAGCCAACACTGCAAGTTTCAGCATCACCCAAGATGGCATTGTAAAATGAAAACAGAATGTGATATCCAAAAAGAAAGAGAGTTTATTGTAGGTCTATGCAACATGGTCTTGTAGGAACTAGAATCACATCCATACCTCACACAAGCTTCGAAATATGCCCCGTCAAATATCACAACCCTGTGGCATTTAGTGACCCTTAGGGACATTCTGGTTTGGTGTGCTCGAGAATGTTCGAGCGCTGAAGTGGATAGGAGGAGGTTGAGGATAGGGTTTACCCAGCCACCTAGAGCTATGGAAGTAGACAGTTCGATCCCATGACAAAAGGTGAGAGAGATTTGGCAGTTGGCAACTTTGTACTAGCCAACACTGCAAATTTCAACATCACCCGAGATGGCATTGTAAAATGAAAATGAAATGTGATATCCAAAAAGTGAGAGAGTTTATTGTAGGTCTCTACAACATGGTCTTGTAGGAACTAGAATTGCATCCATACCTTGCATGAGCTTCGAGATATGCCCTATCAAAGATTGCAGCCCTCTGGTATTTAGTGACCCTTGGGGACATTTTGGTTTGGCATGCTCGAGAATGTTTGAGTGCTGAAGTGGATAGGACAAGGTTGAGGATAGGGTTTACCTAGCCACCCGAAGCTAACAGAGCAAACAGTTTGATCCCACGACCTTTTTTCCACTAAGTTGCAAATTTGAGCAACTTTTACAACTTTCAACAATGCAACTTTGCAGAAAAAGTGCAATTTTTACATTTTTCACTTGATTCCAATTCTATGACTTAGAAAAGGTTCAGAAACAGTAAAACCTCAAAGGAATATAGGAATATAGACAGTTTTATGGTTATTTCCTAAAAGTTGCTAAATTGTTGCAAAAGTTACTAATGCAACTTTGCAAATTTTGCATTGATAACATTTGGGTGAATTATGTATTTTGGCTTGGAGGGTATGGAAACTGAAAGGTGTTGATGGGAACATGCTAGATAGGGTAGAAAAAACCTATTAAATCCTAAAAAAATCTTAGAGTTGACTGTTTGTAGGATTTTCCCATCAGGACCTAGAAGGGTCACTTGGCACATTGTTACAAATTTGCTCATTTTGGGTTGTTACTTGGGTCCATCACCCTATCCTCTGAATTAGAATTGATCCTAGGTTAGGGGTGGATAGAAAAGACCTATAAAGGTATTAAATAATGTAATAAGGCTATCAAAGCCTCTAAAAGATGTAAAAGGCACTAAAAGTGCAATATTTTGTAAAATTGCCAACATTGGCAATATAAGCCAAAATGGGCTTAATCAAGTCATGTAAAGGGTCCAAAGGGATGTTTCATTTGGTTTTGAGAGTCTAAATGAGTTTAAAACCTCATTCCCATGTGTGGGAGACAAGTTTGGGTAGTCAAAATTGATTGCTCCAAAGGTGGATTTAGTGTTTTCTCTAAACAAGAGTTTCATTTTACATTAGAAGTCATCTCATATAACCAAAGTGAAGATGTTTGAACCATTTTGTGATTCTAGAGTGTTAGTGAACAAATTGTCCTCTAAGAAAATATACAAAAATATAACCCTGAATGCCCAAATGAGAAGGCGAATGAGCACTAATAGTTGGACAAGTTATCGTTGGATTGATAACTTTCCTCTGAATTTTATCGGGTACAGCTCCCCGTATATGATTTACAATGAATTAAAATATGGATGCTTTTAACCTGAAAGCACAAAAGGATTACAAACATCTACCTGTATGTACAAAGTAGATGTGGAAACCAGGATTATTGAAAAGAAAGAACAACAAAGAACATTAGATGACACAAAGTTCACATGCTCAAATGCTGTATTATAAAGTAAACATGAGAAAATGTCTTTCGTTCTCTTGAGAGAATTGAAAATCAAAGCTTTTAAAGATATTTGAAATGATAATGTAATAAGAAAACAATGATATTGAAATGTAATTTAGAGAAAACTGAATATGACACAAAGTTCATAATCAGTGGAGGGAAAATACACCATAATCAAAGTTCTGATATACTTAACCCTCAATCTCCCTTCCCTAACTGCAAAAGATCACAAAGTATCTTGTGCACATTACAGCCAAACCACTATTTTAAGAAAGATAGAAACTCCTTTCACAATATTACATCAGCTATCAAAATCCTATCTCTATCTCATACACACAGTTCTGGAAAAGAAAAACAGCCCTTGCTCTGCCTCTCACAACCTCTCAAGAAAATGGAATTATTTTTGCAAAATCCCCTCCCTGGCTGAAGCCCAAAGTCTATAGTCTGGAAGTTGGAAGCAATCGGAACCCCTTCCTTCACTTGTTGTTGCTTATTTATTCTTTCTCTGTCAGTTGTGAAAGTTGTTTCATTCCCCCCTCTTCCGTTATGAAAATTGATTCTTTTATTTATCATTCTTTCCTCATAAATTCCTTAGGAAATAAGCAAATGTAACTGATAACACTTGCCACATGGAAATTCTTTATGACTTCCTACAGATATACATTGTCCTTGTTTCCCCATATTATATGTACACCATATTACGTTATGAGCCTGAGTAGCCTTATGACATGTTGTGGACAGGTGTCATCTAACTATCGTGTTTGCAAGGTTCTCATAACTGATATTGAGTATCAATATCCATTAATCTTATATATGTTTAAGATACTCAAATTTTGGCATAAGAGAAAGCAATGCAGGTTCCACATTATAACATGCCTCTATCTTTTTTGGATAATCAATATTGTTGATTGCAGATATCACGATCAATAACTTGATGCGGTTTAAAGTAGGGTCTCCATTCTGTTATGTTCAAAACCACCGATCATGATTCAATACATTTTTCGTGTGGAGGATCAAATGTATCATTTGAAGCAATTCAGAAGATGAGGGACCAAAGGCCTACACAAGGGTTTGTTGAGCAGAAGTTAGTGCTCCCAAAACTAATTGCCGATCAATCCTTCTCTCAATGTTTGATGCAATTCCAAACTCATCACCAAGTATTTTTGTGATATGAGAAATCTGATCCCATGGAGGAACCTGTAGCTTCCAACCTCACATGATTTTAAAATAAAGCTCTACATTTTTTGTCATGAAGAAGAGTTGATTTATCCATGGCATATTTCCTTTCTTCCTTATAGCTATAATAGCAGACTCATTGACAAGATTTTGAATATTTTCTCTAGAAAAGCTTGTGTATGGAATGTAAGCTTTTGAAAACCTACATCCTTAGTTAAGTGTTTCTTAGAAGTGTGCGCAGGAAAGATCTTTACTGGTCTTCCTTTGCAAGCAAGCCCATATATATTTTCTATGAACTTCAAATGTTCGGGCACGATATACCATCAAGATGTCAACTTAGGGATGACCACAACTCACTCCTTGTATTTCAAGATGTTTTTAGTAGCGAGCATATTCTCTTACTATTTCTTTGATTTACTTTAGCCTCATGATCTCAAACTGAGATCAAGATCTTCATGGAATTGTCCTTGTGGGTTATGCTATCACTTCCCATCACAATGATGCTGATTAATATATATTTATATGTATTGGAGGGAAGCTGTGGGTTATACCAACCTTGCACAGTCACCTCTAAAATCTGCGGGTCTCTTTCCATCTGTAACATCGAGTGTCCATTATCTTTTTCTATATGCAGTTTCCTTGTAAACTAGACCACAGAGTGTACACAATATTAATATTGTTGGTTTTATTTCCTTGAATGGAGCTTGCTTTTGCTAGTTGTGCGCAATCCTCTAGAAGGGATTCAATCATATCATCTATTGTCTTTCCCTCACATATTCTCACATATACGTGTGCTAAAGATAGCTTATCCACATGGAACCAAATATCCTCCGTAATGCCATATTTGATGAGCTCTTCATTTTTATGTTTATCGAGACCCATGTAAACATTGTAATCTCTTGCCTCGGGCTTGGTCTTGAAGCATATGAAACTTTTAGATCATTACCCGATCTCTTATCTTGTCTTTCTATTTTGGTATAGCTGATATGGAAAGAGGCTTTACCCTATCAATACCATCTATCTCATCCATGGTAGTGTATGGTACTACCCTACTGCCTCCATGATGTATTACAATTGTATGTGAAATCTTCAATACTCTGCTTAAACCATGCTAATGGCTTATATGGGACTATTCTTTTGATGACTTTCGGCTTTTGAGAAAAATCATTTTCCAACCAATCCGGAGCCGATTCCTATCCTTGACGAAATTCTATTATCAAAACATATGAATTCAATAATGACATGTGTCTTTCATGTTTGACTCTGATTTCAATGTAGTAAGCTTTTGAACTAAGCCTTTGAAATTGTGGATTGGCTAACTGCACCGATCCTGTATTGTTTCTGCACCTGAGATACTATGCTCATGGCTTTGAATGAATTCTAGAATGCAATCACATGAAATATTACAATGTTTGAACTTCTTTACTGGACCTGCAAGATGAACCATCTAAACTCCTAAAGCCAAGCCACTGAATTATTTCGAATTAACAATTCTGCATTTTCAAACCTATTTGAACAGTCGAACCACTTTGAACTACTGAATTACTTCGAACCACCACATCTGAACTTCATCTTAATCTACATCCTTGCACTTTCTTGAAGTCATGAGACTAACAAACCGAACCTGGCGAATGCATTGAGATAGAATTATGAACTTTTCTAACTGTTTTGCATTTTTGAACTGAACTGTTTTGAACTGAACTGTTTTGAACTGTTGAACTACTTTGAACTACTTCGAACTTCAGTTCGAAGTGGTTCAAAGAGGTTCAACCTTTGAAACTGAAAGCTTAAAAACTGAGACCACCTTAGGTACTAACATAGAGACATTGCAAAGTAAGATTTCTAGAAAGCCTTAGGGTAAAGGGGCTAGAAAGGAGGGTTTTATAAAATCCATTGTAAAGTTGATCATGAGACCAAAAAAATAAAAGAATCCTTGCATTTGAGTCATCTCTTAAGACTATTTTGGGTCATTGAAGTTCCAAAAGTCAAGGGATTGTGAGTTTCTTTGTAAATGGCCTTACACTAGGCCTAGTTGGCAGACTGAAATAGCCAGTTTTGAGTCTTTATAATAGTTGGTATGTACTAGGTGCATGGTGCATGGTAATCTAGCCTTCTGGTGTTGTCAGTTTTGATTGTTCTAGAAAATCAGTTTTAGTTTGGTATTGGAAATAGTTTGGAGTTGGAGGACAAATGATGGGGAGGATCTTGAACAAGGTTCTAGCCTCAACTACTAGAAATCACTCCAAGCTTTCTCCTAGCCTCTTAGGGTATTTATCCTATACCCTATTCCAAGGGAATCTTCTCTCTATTCCCTTATTACACTAATCCTCACCAATCAACTCAAAACTCTATTTCACCATGGGGTCTCCCTAGTGCTCTCATTGCACCGTTCTTCACAACTGGCTTCCAAGAGTGCATTCCTGGCTATATTGAATTCCAAGGCTTGTATGTGATCTCATTCAATAGTTTTTAGGATCACTAAGTGGATTGGAGTATTGGGTTTCCAATCGATTTGCAAATTGCATAGTTAAGAGGGCTACTAGGACTAATAACAAATTAGGCCTCCAAAACTGATTTTTGGCTTATATCTCCTCAAACCCTTAAGAAGAACTCAAAAAAAATTATGATTTGGGTACCCTTTTGGCTCCCCTTGAAGATTTTTCAAGTCTGAAACACCTAGGTCATCCATACAAGGGATTCCCAAAAATATGCCTATTTACAAGGTTTTCTTGTTTGTATGAACAGTAATATAGAGGGTTTTTCCTTCCACCACTCAAATGGACTCTAAATGACTAATCTTATAGAATTAATTTCCTTCACTCACCACTCTTTCCTTCCATGAATTTGTATTGCACCCAACTGATAGGGAGAGAAGGGATGAATCAATCATTGATTCATGTTTCCAGTCTACCTCTGAGACTTAGGGTGTCCTCCAATATCACCACATAGATTTATAGGATCTTTTAAAAGCAAATATCCCCCAATACTAAACCCTTCTCCACTATCTTGAGAAGTTTTCAGTTCTTGCTACGTGCTAGGCTGCCATTCTCAATGAAGATCATTCAAAACCTTCAATCAAACTAGATCTTCTTGACCAATCTTACCAACCAATTTTAGTATCATGGAAGGAGTCTCACACCCTTGCAATGTACTCCTTTATCATGTCAAAATAGGTTTCTGAAGCCTTCTTCTTTACCAATTTCACCAAATTGCTCCAAAATAGAGCTACAAGGAATCAAAGGACAACCTGCTATCCTATCTTGTTTCTTGGCCAAATGGATTGCTGGAGCACTGTCCTTTCACCCAAAGAATCTCCTTTCACTCCTCTTCCAACCTCCTTTAGAAACCTTCAACAAAATCCACAATCTTGCAATGTAAAATGCTTATTTATGCAACTCTTCCCTAACCGGGCTTGCTTTGGCTCACCTAGGGCAAGAGATTAAAAATGCTTGCCAACATTTTGAAGGGCCCTACTTTTTCTTTCATATAGTAAATTGAGTGTACTCACTATCCCCAAAAGGCCATACAATTCCTATAGTGGGATAGTGAGTTATCTCATTTTCTTTACAAAGTGTTGTAAACTGGACAACAAACTACCTAAAAACAAAAGATTTTTATAACTACCAAACGAAATGTTTTCAAGCCAAACTTCATAAATAAAAATTGTTCTAAATCATTCCATATAACATTATATCAGGTACAACATGCAAAAACATTGAAGGAAAACATCAAAACTGAAAAAAACCAGTCTTTTTGTTCTCAAAATGCATGCTACAACACTTGTTTTTTTTCAAAATGACAACTTCTTCCTCGCTATAGGGTTTGGGAAGTCATTTATACTTCCTCCTAGGTCTTTTCCTCCCCTCCTAATGTTTTGCATCAGCCTCTTTATGTTTTAAAGAAAAAAACTCCAATTTCTGGCGAAGGACAACATTTTTTTCAAAAATTGCAAAATTGCAATAGAGCAACTTTTGCAATTTTTCTTGCTTACATGCCTTTTTACACTTCCAACTTGTCAAATAGGTCACCCTTTGGCAATTTCATGCTAGAGACCCTTTCCTAAGTTAGTTACTCTTCACTTAAGCTACCCATTACCCCATGGTAAGGTATACCTTGCCTTTTAGGCCATTTTGCACTCTACCTAGGACATTTTGACTTCCTACACCCCAACTACCACACTTAGGTCTAATGACCCTTATTATTATTTACAAGAGTTCTCTTGGAGAACAAGACAAAAAAAAGAAAAGGTGAGGGAACTATGTTTCAAGGTGCCCCTGCACCACCAACACCCCATTCTATGCTCCTTTCAAACACTTATTTGCTGATTTCATTGCCTAGCCCAGTATGCAAACTCGCCGAGGGCCTCTTGGAAAAAAAAACAAACCTCTGCAAAACAAGACCAAAATACATATTTACATTATTTATATATTCTATTACTTGATTCCAAAAGGCCATCATGGTTCCACCATTGGAATTCAAGTTATAGAGATTTCTTTGCTAATTGCTTTGTACAGACCAGTGAACTGGCAACTTTAAAAAGTTTTTTCAAATTAGTAAAGAAACTAATAAAAAAAAATCCTAATCTTTACCAAAGCATCTACATTCCATACACTATAAAACCACATGAGAACAACAACCCCATCAATCTGTTAAAGGTGTGGATGAAGGGTGAAATTAGAAAATTGTCATCAAAATGCTTAGTTTGCTCTTCATTCCAATGCCAAAATTCATACAAAAGCATGTGCCAACCCTCAAAATGACTTGGATTGGTCTTAAATATCTCTTAACCACATGAATCAATAGATCTCATAGGTTTCCAACTGATTCTTGAAGCCCTTATAAAGTTTTAGCACTTTTTGTTAATGTTGTCAAGCAACTTTGCAAACTTGCAAAGTTGCCAAGTGCAACTTTTGCACTATTGTGCATTTAATGGCTCCATGACCTCAAACATGGTTAAATGAACCTATTTCCATCTTTCCCATCCTCCTGGGGTCTTGGTCAATATTTGACCATTCTAGGCTCTAACAAGCAATTTAAGCAATTTTGCCAACATAGAAGCAACTTGGGAACTCAAACACAACAAAAACCTATTTACAAACACAACTCACAAACTTGGGGCCTTATCACATAGCCCTTATTCATGTGGTCTGGCCAAGACCACTACAAGCCAAAAATGATTTACGAAACTTGGCATATTTCCTAGGTGCTCCTACAACAACAAAGCTCAAACCCAATGGGTAGAAGTCAATAGTAGGAAGAAGAAGTTCTCGACTACTAGCCCCTTTTTTAACATGGTTACTAAGAGAAATTACAAACCTAATGTGGAAGGTAAGAATTATTGTTTGGGTAGGAAGAATAATAAAGAAATAAGAGAATTGGCAAGTAAAGTTGATATAGTAAATGGGAGACAGTTCACCATCTAGGAGAGTTGTAACAAAAGTTATAAAGGAATATCATATCATAGAATATTAGAGGATTGAATGCTCCTCATAAGAAGGATATTTTGTGGAATGTGGTTTGGTAGCATAAATAGGATGTGATTTTGGTGCAAGAAACTAAGATGACTAGAGATAAAGGGGAAATGCTTTCTTTCTTCAAAATGGAAATTTCTGGTTTGTAGGTGATATTTTCCTTTATAATATGTCATGTATGTTCAAGGAAAGGTAAGTAACCTTTGTTTGAATTTGGAAGTGGTTGGAGAAGGCACTTTGAGAAAGCCCTAGTTTTGAGGGCATAAGACTGAGGGTTTGGTAGTTAGCCTATCGAATGCCCATGGCTAGGTAGATGGGTGTGAAAATATGTTGTTTTAGATCAATGATAGAATATTCCCATATAGGGCCTTGGGTTAGAAATATTGAGAGTTTCTTTGTAAGTGAAGGGTAATTAGGCCTATTTTGTTGAATCCATAGTGTTGGATCAAATAGTTGGTCCAAAGGAACTACAAATGAGATTGCTATATGTTTTCATACTCATATAGTAGTATTTTTAACTATAATTTACTTGTATGGGGTTTGGGAGAAATTGGTGAAAATAAGGAATTACCTGATTCATAACAATACTAAGATCAAGCCTAGATAATGTCCAAGTAAGGGGTTTTGAATAAACCTATTAAATATATGCATTTAGACTATTGGAACAACCTAATTGAGATATTTGAAGACCTTAGAAAGAGTTGGGACAAGCCAATAAATTTGGTAACCAAATTTGAACATTTGGAGGGACCCTTGTGGAGAAGGGTGGGTATTTAGTTTAATTGTTTGAATCTATTCTTGAAACAAGTCATTTGCTGAATGTTTATTACTTCTTGGGGATCTTGTTTGAATCGTCAAATCATTGGTATCAAATCTAATAGATCTATTGAGGGGTGCAAAATTAGTTACTTGTGTTGTAGATTGTTATATTGAGAAGATGCCTCCAAAAAAAAAATATAGAAGGAGATACAAGAGCTGATATAAGCTACTAAAATAATGGATAGAGAGTTGAGGAAACAAAGAGACTAAGATGCAATAAGGTAAAGAGAACAAAGACAAGCAAGCAAGTAAAATGCAACCATCTTGGAAATCTTGGAAGCTTTGGAAAGGATTCCTATGAGGGATGTGCATGAAGAACAAGAAAGTGATGCTTAAGCACTTGAGAATCCTCATGGAGAGGATGGAGGGGACTTAGATCTTGAAGAAAGAAGGATGATAAGGTTGTTGAAGATATTTCAATGTGGTAGAAGAAAGACAATAATTGATTTCCATATCTATCATGGCAAGATAGATAGTGAAGAGGTTTTGGGGTTGATAGATTCCCAAAAGAACTACTATAATTATGGAGATATAAGTGAAGTAAAATAAGGTAAAGCTATACAAAATATAGCTAAGAGGGACAACATTGACATGGTGGAGTAGTGCAATGGAAAAGAGGTTTTGTAAGGGTGGAACAAACATGACCAAATGGTGAAGGATGTGCCTCTTCCATCAAATAATACAATCCAAAAATAGAGGATAAGGAATAACTTGAAAGAAAAGGAGATGGGTTTGATGAACTACATAGAGGAATTTCACAAGTTGATCATAAGAGGTGGATTAGAGCATAAAGATGAAAATGTTGCAAGGTATCTTAATGGGCTCATATAAAACTTGCAAAGTGGGATTACCTTGATTTTTCCTAAGATGCTTAGAGATAGTTTCTAGTTGGCTATAAGTGCATAAGATATGGTCAATAGGAAGAAAGAGAGACAAGAAGGTGGTAGAGGAAATGCAAATAGAGGAAGGGGAAGAAAAACCAATAATATAGGAATAGGACAAGGAAGAAATGACAAGGGTAATGAACCTTTTTTTCTTATCAAAGAGGAGGCTATAGAGTTGGAGGAAGATTTTGTTTAGGTAGAGGAACATGGATGTTTATAGAAAGGGTAGGGAACACATCAATTAAGTGTCAATTAAATGATCAAGGTGAAAGGAAGATTAAGAAGAGGGTCAAGAAGTTAGAGCACATAGAGGTTCAGATCCTTATGTTTAACTAATTTTAGAGACTAAAGGATAAATGTTGATTTTTATAAGGGGAAAACAAAAAAAGTGAAACCAAAGCTATTAATTTTTAGAGCACAATATAAGAGTCAAGATAAGTTGTGAATGACAAGAATTCATCTAGGTTCCAATGATGGTTTAGCTTCATATGAAATGGTGAACAATTTATATTTGGAATGGTCACCACACAATAGGCCGTATAGAGCATCACATGTAAGTAGTGATGATTTTCTTAAGAGATAGATGAATATGAGGTGACTATCCTGAATTGAATGACATCTCTAGGAATTGATTGGAATCCAGTTCTATATGATTGTGCTCTATCTAAACAAATGGAATTTTTGAGCATTGTAAATCTATTTCAAGTCATTAGAATGTGACTTCCCAGAAGTATGTACTTATAACTATTTTAAACTATGTCAAACTCTTCATGAAAGCTATGACCCAAATGAATCACCATTGTGTTGAATCTTCTAATATACATCTCCATTAAAATATGTTTGCTGGTGTAAACCTATGAGGAATAGTTGGTCCCAGTTCAGTTGTGTGTCAATATTAGGAATGTGACCAATTAATGCTACAAACCTTAGTATTGACATAATTTAACCATATAACGAGTTGAATTCAATTGGGTTTGGAAATAAGTTATTATTAACATGTGTATGAACTACTAGAGCAATTCTAAATATAGTAGATAATAGCCTTCCATGTTTGATATTGGGGGATAATGTATGCACATGCTATAACAAAACTGGAGGATCATATTATATGCAGATTGAAATTTCTATTTGTCATTCAAAGCATAGTAAAAAAATTATTCTAGGAAGTCTATGCTAAAAACTATAGTGTACAAACAACCATTACTTCATAAATCACTTCAACTCAATCATTAAATTGTACAAACAACCTCATTGAATATGTCACTTGAACAAACTGATCATGTTACAATAGTATTAACCTCATGGAACACACATGGGATGAATATACATAATCAACTATTAACCCTTTCCAACATGCAAACTTTATGATAATAATGAGTAAAATTCCAACAAATTGGAATCCTTAGAGAGAACTATATCTGTCACTGCCCCATTATCATCAGATCGAGACCCATTTTCCTTCTTACTTTTTGATGATTGTGATCATCTACAATTCTAGGCATAAGATGACTAGCATACAATGGTACTTGAACAAAGAACACTAATAAATATTGAGGATGTGAATTGATAATACCATTTTGCAGATGATTTTGGCATCTCACCCTTTATCACTTGTGCGTTAACTTTATTAGCCCTCTTCTTTGGTGACCTGTAAATGAAGAATTAGCACAGTAAAAAATCTAAGATAAGATTAATCCACTAAGATTAACACACATGGGATGAATATTCATAATCAACTATTAACCCTTTCCAACATTCCAACTTTATGATAATAATGAGTCAAAGTCCAACAAATTGGAATCCTTAGAGAGAACTATATCTATCATTGCCCCATTATCATCAGATCAAGACCTATTTTCCTTCTTACTTTTTGATGATTGTGATCCTCTACAATTCCAGGCATAAGATGATTAGCATACAATGGTAGTTGAACAAAGAACACTAATAAATATTGAGAATGTGAATTGATAATACCATTTTGCAGATGATTTTGGCATCTCACCCTTTATCACTTGTGCGTCAACTTTATTAACCCTCTTCTTTGGTGACCTACAAATGAAGAATTAGCACAGTAAAAAAATCTAAGATAAGATTAAAAAAATGGGTCCTATTAAATAATCTAATATAAATTCAAATAATGTATCTAAATTCTAAACAAATAAAAACTAAATCTCATCACTTACACATCATAACAATACGGTCCACCTTAGTCATGTGATAGTCTTGGGGAAGAGGTTGTAACATTGTATTTGTTAGGAACCTGTGTGTTCCTTCTGTTTATTTTGTTAGAGTAGAGTTGTTGGACGCATATGCTTTGTAAGTCGTCCTGTGAGTTTATTTTATTATCCCACATGCATAGGTAGTATTACTTTTCTAGATCGTACCCAGTATATAAGAATAGGTTGAGGCCCTTGATGGGCACGGACGAATTTATTGTATTGAGCTTGCTCAAAGGAGGTTACCCCCTCGAAGTGGCCTGCGATCAGTAGATTTATTCTGAGTTCTGCTATCACTTTGTATTCTGTTATTTCGAGCATTCTCACGATATTGCTATAAGGAGGTTCTTCTCATCTGGTATCAGAGCACTCTCTTGGGCTCGCTGGGTGGAAATTACATCAAATTTTTTTTCTGTCGTGGCCTTCAGGTTCCTCTCACTTCTAATATCTCTTGTTATTGCAATAACTCTTTTCAGTTGTTCTGTCTGTGAGTGAATTTTTCTAAGTCGACTGTTCAGAAAAAAAAAAAAAAAAAAAAAAAAAAAAAAAAAAAAAAAAAAGAGTAAAAATTTTTCTGTTTTTTATTTGTAGCTTCCTTGTTTGCTTTCTGTTTCTGCTCATACTTCCGCAGAACGTCTGCAATATCATTTCGCATACTTCCTTCCTTGGCGACCCAACCCCAAATTTTACATATCAAAGCCCTAAATCCCTCATTTATCTAATTTTAGGGTTTGCCCTATCTTTTTCACCTCTCATCCAATCGCCACCAAACTGAGCCACAAGATTCAATTCCTCATTTTGCTCCCTTATCCCTCTTGGACTGTTCGCCTCATTTCGCCTCCCTACCCTTGAAACCCTCATTTTTCTTTTTCCCTTGTCCCCAGATAGTCTCCCACCACCCGTCGAACACCCATTTCCTATATGAGTTTTACCCAAATCCAAGTTTGCCGTAACTAAAAAAGTTTTTGTTTCTCATCTTCTACCCATTTCAAAAAAAAAAAAAAAAAAAAAAAAAAAAAAAAAAAAAAAACCTTGTTTTATGGTTGTTACGCGTACAGGAGCAAAAATCATGGAAGAGGAAATTGCATCCCTCAAAACCAGACTTCAAGATCTGGATGACAAAATTCTGGGTCTTAACTTTCAGCAGTCAGCCATGAGCCGAAACCATTCAGGAGATACTGGGTCCTCTTCTGGCAATTTCCGTGGACCAAAGCTTGATTTTCCACGCTTCGATGGTTCTGATCCGACTGGATGGATCTATAGGGCAGAGCAGTATTTCAGCTTGCATAATACTTTGGATAACCACAAAGTCTCCCTTGCATCTTTTCATTTGGAACATGAAGCTCTTCAATGGTTCCGTTGGTACATCAAGGCTAATGTAGGCCCAACGTGGAGCGAATTGTGCACCCTCATTTTGGAGCGCTTTGGCCCTAGTTCCTTTGATGATTTCACAGGAGCACTCACTAAACTGCGTCAAACAGGCACTGTAAGAGAATACCAGACAGAGTTTGAAAAATTAGCTAATCACACAGAGGGCTTGTCTGATGAATTCTTCCGTAGTTGTTTTGTCAGTGGTCTGAAGGATGCACTTCGCTCAGAAGTCAAAATGTTTCGACCTACTACAATGATGGAAGCCCTTGGGTTGGCTAAGTTAGCGGAAGACAAGATTAGTGCTCTACAACGCTCCAGATCTAATTTTGTTCCATTCAGAAATACAGGTTCTCACAACCCTCCAGTCATACCAGCTCCCAGAACTACTCCGATCAAGCACTTGTCTGAAACAGAGATGCGAGTTAGGCGAGACAAAGGGCTTTGTTATAATTGTGATGAGAAATGGTCTCGGGGCCATAGATGTGTTCAGCAAAAGCTCTATCTCTTGGATGTGGATTCTCCACCGGAACTGGAAGAATATGTAGATGCTCAGGAAACAGTGGATGCTGAGGTTGAGCCTCACCAGCCTGAACCTCCTTCCCCAGAAGCTCCACCAGAGATATCTGTCCATGCTTTGGCAGGAGTCACTACTCCACAAACCATGCGGGTCCAGGGTTTCTTCAAGAAGATCCCTCTTACTATACTCATTGATTCTGGTAGCACTCATAACTTCATTGATCCACGAATAGCCAAACAGGCTGATTGCTTTATCCATCCCTGCTCTAGCTTTGAAGTCATGATTGCCAATGGGGGCACTTTACCTTGTAAAGGGAAATGTCGCAATGTGCGTCTCTCTATTGGAGATTATAACATGCGCTCTGACATGTTTGCCTTACCCTTAGGTGGCTGTGATGTGGTTTTGGGTGCCCAATGGTTACGCACTCTTGGCCCCATTCTCTGGGATTTTGCTGAACTTTGGATGCAGTTTTCAGCCGAGGGGCACCAACACACTTTGAAAGGCTTACAACCAGGGTCTCTCAGCATCATCAGTTCACACCGTATGGAAAAACTTCTTAAGAAGAATTCACATGGTGTCATCGCTCAGCTCCATTCCATTCAGATGCAGCCATCAGCAGTCTCTAGCACTCCTGCCGATCTCCAACAAATTTTGGACAAGTATTCTGGTATATTTGCTGAACCTGTGGGATTACCTCCTTCTCGTCCAGAGGACCACCGTATTCAGCTCCTTCCTGGCAGTGTTCCGCCCAACATCAGGCCCTACCGCTACCCATTTCATCAGAAGACCGAAATCGAGATACTTGTCCGTGACTTACTGAAGCAAGGTATTATTCGCCCTAGTACCAGTTCCTTTTCTTCTCCAGTTCTGCTTGTTCGCAAAAAAGATGGGTCATGGCGACTCTGCATTGATTTCCGAGCACTTAATCATCTCACTATAAAGGACAAGTTTCCCATTCCAGTTGTTGATGAACTTCTTGATGAACTTCATGGGGCTCATTTTTTCTCCAAGTTAGATCTTCGTTCTGGGTATCATCAAATTCGGGTTAATGAGGAGGATATACCTAAAACTGCCTTCCGCACACATGATGGTCACTATGAATTTTTAGTCATGCCCTTTGGCCTCACGAATGCTCCTTCAACATTTCAGGCAGTGATGAATAACATATTTCGACCATACCTCCGGAAATTCATTCTAGTCTTCTTTGATGATATCCTCATATATAGCAAAACTTGGGCTGAGCATCTCCATCATCTGGAGCTTGTCTTGCAACTTCTCTCTGATCATCAACTCTGTGCAAAACTATCTAAATGTGTGTTTGGCCAGGAAGAAGTGGAGTATCTCGGGCATATTGTTGCACACCATGGAGTGCGAGTGGATCCTACAAAAATAGATGCCATGAAAACTTGGCCGCATCCTAAAACTCTCAAGAGCCTTCGGGGTTTTTTGGGGTTGACTGGCTACTACCGCAAGTTTGTCAAAGATTACGGGAAAATTGCAGCACCATTGACAGCTCTGTTAAAAAAGGATGCCTTCTCCTGGACCCCTGTTGCTGAGACTGCATTTGAACAACTGAAACAGGCTATGTGCAGTACACCTGTTCTCGCGATGCCAGATTTTTCCAAACCCTTCACTATTGAGAGTGATGCTTGTGGCAATGGATTGGGTGCTGTTCTCCTGCAAGATGACCATCCTATTGCGTTCACTAGCAAAGCCCTCTCTGGTAAGAATCTAGCCCTCTCTACTTATGAAAAAGAAATGATGGCTATTTTGCATGCTGTACAGAAGTGGCGGCCATACCTCTTAGGGAGTCATTTTTGCATCAGAACCGATCACCAAAGTCTGAAATACTTCCTGGAACAACGGGTATCCTCTCCTACACAACAGAAATGGGTCAGCAAACTCATGGGGTATGATTATGAGATCACCTACAAGAAGGGTAAGGAGAATATTGTGGCAGATGCTCTTTCTCGCACATTTGATAATCAAGCTTCCCTTTCCGCTATTTCTAAGCCCATTCCCAATTGGTTAGCGTCTGTTCAGCAGGGCTATGACAGTGACTCTTCTTTATCTCAAATCATTCACCAGCTAGCCAATAATCCTTCTGCTATACCACATTACTCTTGGGATGGTGCTTCTCTTCGATACAAGGGTCGGCTAGTGCTTCCTCAGAACCCAGCTCTACATCAGGCTATTTTTTATGAACTCCATGCTTCTCCTTCAGCAGGGCACTCAGGCTTCCTCAAAACTTATGAGCGCGCAAGGAGAAACTTCTTTTGGAAAGGAATGAAACAGACGATTCAACAGATGGTGGCTGAATGTGATACTTGCCAACGCCACAAGGGTGAAACGACCCTCCTTCCTGGCTTGCTCGAACCATTGCCCATCCCTACTCGGATTTGGACTGATATTTCTATGGATTTCATTGAAGGGCTTCCTAAATCCGGTGGCAAGACAGTGATCTTGGTTGTGGTTGATCGTCTCTCGAAATATAGTCATTTTTGTGCCCTCAGCCACCCCTATACTGCCTCCTCTGTTGCACAAATCTTCATGGACCAGATATTTCGTCTTCATGGACTCCCTTCTTCCATTGTCTCTGATCGTGATGCAACTTTTACTAGTCATTTTTGGACTGAACTGTTTCAGAAAACTGGCACCAAACTGAAGATGAGTTCGGGCTATCACCCACAAACTGATGGTCAAACGGAAATTGTCAATAAATGCTTGGAAACTTATCTTCGTTGCTTCACTTCCGAACAGCAACATCAGTGGGCCAAGTGGCTCCCTTTAGCTGAATGGTGGTACAATACCTCTTACCACACTGCCTCTAAAATGACTCCATATGAAGCAGTCTATGGTCAGGCACCTCCAGTGCTCCTTCCCTACACTCCCAACAGCTCACCAGTCCAGGCAGTTGACATAGTTCTCCGCAGCAGGGATCAGATTCTTCGTACCTTACAGGATAATCTTCACATGGCCCGTAATCGGATGAAACAACAAGCAGATCAACACCGTTCTGAGCGCTCATTTCAAGTTGGGGATATGGTTTTTCTTCGTCTACAGCCATACAAACAATCCTCCCTAAAGCTGAAAGGGCGTCATAAGCTGGCCCCAAAATTTTATGGGCCTTATCAGGTTCTGCAGAAGATTGGTTCAGTTGCTTATAAACTGGAACTTCCTCCTTCTTCCCGCATTCATCCAGTCTTTCATGTTTCTTGTCTAAAGAAAGTTCTGGGTACCACTGTCAGAGCACAAACTACTCTCCCTGAAATGGATACGGAAGGATCCATTATCCTGGAGCCGGTGGCAATCATTGACCAGCGCACTCGCCAGCTTCGCTCTCGCTCCATCTCTGAGGTCTTGATTCAGTGGCATGGCATGCAACCAGAGGATGCTACCTGGGAACCCCTTCTTCAGATTCAACAACAATTTCCACACCTTAAGCTTTGAGGACAAAGCTTTTTTCTAAGGGAGAGGGGATGTTAGGAACCTGTGTGTTCCTTCTGTTTATTTTGTTAGAGTAGAGTTGTTGGACGCATATGCTTTGTAAGTCGTCCCGTGAGTTTATTTTATTATCCCACATGCATAGGTAGTATTACTTTTCTAGATCGTACCCAGTATATAAGAATAGGTTGAGGCCCTTGATGGGCACGGACGAATTTATTGTATTGAGCTTGCTCAAAGGAGGTTACCCCCTCGAAGTGGCCTGCGATCAGTAGATTTATTCTGAGTTCTGCTATCACTTTGTATTCTGTTATTTCGAGCATTCTCACGATATTGCTATAAGGAGGTTCTTCTCAGTATTTGGATCCAATTGATCACTTTTTATCTCTCTCCCTCTCTCCTTATTCAATCTAATGAGCCAAGTGGATCTGCTTGACATTTTAATGTTTCAAGTATTGCCTCATGGTCTGACTCGCAAACTTTCCAAAGAATCTTATTATGTGGTTTTCCACCATATTTTATCAAGTGGACATTTGATGTGACAACAAGGTTTGAATAATGAAGAATCTTCCTCTCTGTTTGCCAATCCTCGAATAGCCACAAGTTAGGATTCTTCATAGGATATCATTTAAGCCATGTGCCTGTTACAACCATCGCACCGACATGGTACTCTAAACCTTCACCATCTATAATCGAGTGATCCAAATTTTTTTTGGCTTCAACACAATGACACAAATAATAATCTGTCCCTTCTTCATTGTCTTTAGGCGCAATAATAGCAAAAACATGGCCTGCAGTGACAAATGTACAAAATGCGGTCATTAATTTAGAAAATACTTGGGTAAAAGTTATAAAGTTACATATTGAAATTACAAAGATATATAAATATATATATTACTAGGTTGCACTAGATCTGACAAGCGGTCAAAGTCAATAGACGAATCCATCTCTACCATTTCTAGTGCTTGTGGGGGACAATAGGTGTCAATTGGGTCCAACACCCATATATCCCATTTGTCCACCCATTCAATTGACTCACAGTCATCCCAATTTTCCTCTGCACATGATGGATAATAACATGCCATTTTTTCGTGTGTGGATACTCCATGAACCTACATCAAAGCTTCTAAAAGAGTGTAACTCACTAGATCCTGTTAGTGTGCAACAATCCTGATATAGTGCAATGTTAGTATTATCTATCAACCAAAAAAATTTACGAACTGTAGATTCACCTTCCTTACCTGGACCCATTGTAGTGTTACACCATTGGATGATGGATTTTGCATCTATCAATATTGCTCCATATTTGTACTTTAGTTCTTTATGAGCCAATGCTCTTTTAATGCATGCACCTGCACCATCGTGCTCTCCCTTACCATGGACAGCCTTTGTGAAATTCCACATATATTGAATTCTACACAACCTGTGCATCTTGCTCAACCAATAGAACATCCGTGCATTCCTGAATTGAGATGCACAATTGTCTGACCAAATAATGTGCTGATGATATGATATGCCCCTGTTAGCCAAATCTCCATAAAATAGTTGAAAACAACCATGTATAAACTTTGTAGAATGTGATCGATCATTGCTGATGTAAAAATGGTACTCCCTCAAAATCTTCCTATCATCCTTTGTACCTGTAGGTGAATAAATGAATGTTATGTGAACAAATATGGAAACCTATTGAGATGTATAATACTTTTCTTGCACCTCATTTTGTGGTTGTAGTGTGTAGTTCTCTGCAAAATCTACAACCAAAACAATGGTATCCAATGGAAATATATCCTTGCACAACTTGAATTGCAAATCAAACCATCGAGCTCTATGGGTATGCCTTGCATACTTGTAAATAATATTTCACGAATTTTTTTCATGAACTCATACATTGGAATCTTTTCAATGACTAGATCACATATTTTACCATGTTTCTCATATTTTAGAGCATATGTCACTGTCTTAAATTTTCTGTAATCTACTATTTCATTTCCAATTGCATGCGTACTATCCATATGTTAACAAGTTGATAAAAGTTGCAAAGAACCACAAAATAAGCATGTACCATCCAAGCATGATGTCTTGTAAAATTGTTGGCTGTCCCCTATTTCACATAAAATGTTTGATATGAATTCCCTTGAAGATCTTGGTGGCTCTTTTATGTCACAATCTTGCAAAACAAACTGAGAATGCAAAACTACGCATATATGCCTAAAAACATCAAAATTGTTAGAAAATTCAATATGTATCCTACAATAACAAGTTGTGTGTGTGTGATTTATCTTCATAGAAAAAGGTTTACCCATCTCAAAAAATCTTTGACTTATTCAAATTTGAGGATACATAATAATAAATTTTGCAAAAAATTATGTCTGAGTTGAGTCCAAAAAATGTTTCGCATGTGGCTCGCGATTTCAGGTACCAATCCTCCTTCTTACAATATCTCTTTGATTAGGAGAAACATGCGTATTATTTTTCCAAAAATCTTCGATCAATGATTTCAAGGCTTCACTAATTTCTTTATCCTTTCGTGGTAGTCTACCGCTAAATGTCCATAACTCATTTTTTGTTGGATCTTCTAATCTCTCACGCCTTAGCATGGCTCTCCTTAAGGTACCTCTATCAATTTTTAATGTTTTGCTTGTCTTTCTCATGAGTCGATCTTTCTTCATTTGGCTACTTACTATTGTTGATGTGAGTACTCATCTTGTGCTATTACTATCTTTGGTGCATGATTTAGAACCCACTTTGTCATAAGCACTCATTAGATTCTTTACAATATTTCTTTCATTTGAATCATCCATCGTTCTTAGCCCAAGAATCTTCATGATAGGCTTAAATTTCAAATTTCTCATCATTTCAAAAAATAATTGGCATTGACCTATAATATTTAATTCTTCAAAAAAAATTTCCACATACTATTAACTTTTCTTTGACAAGTACGCTTGCTAATCTTGTCAGGCATTGATTTCAAAATGTTAGTATCAATATCAATCAAATATTTTGGTCTTCTAAAATGAATTCTAGAAGGTGTTCTAATCTCTTCAATTCTCTCAACATTTTGAACATCAATATAAGGTTGAGTGTATTGCGTACCTTGAACCAAAGATGATGTGCCTTGGCAATAAGATGTAAAATATGGAATATCACCTACTTGATGTGTTGATGTTGTGCTTTCAACATGACATGATGGAGTGTGTATATCATCAAATCTACAAATCAATGTCTCTTCTACATGAGAGGATAATATGCCTTCAACATTGGAAGATGGTACTCCAACATTGGAAGATGGTGTAGCGGACGATATGAATCCAACATTTGAGGATGGTGTAGGTTCACAATTCAATTGTCTTCTTGAGCATAACAATCTCATCCGTTCTCTTTGTCTTTCTAATTCTTCCTCTTTGTTTCTTTGTACTAGCGGTTCTTGATCCTCTTCGAAAGTCAATTCTTCATTATTGCTTTGTTATTTTATTTGTTCACATAGTTATTTTATTTTATCTCTTTTAATTTCCAAATCTCTCTCCCTATCTTCATTTGTTTTAATCTTTGGTTTCTTCCTTGGCATGATGATGATTTCTACATGTCAAATTATTCAAACATCCAAATTACTTAAAATGTGTAAATTACAAATTATTCAATTACATATAAAAATTATAATTATTTGAATGAATACACAATATATATCAAATGACTTGTCAAATTTTTAACCATTCTGAAATAACATTTCATTCAAACATACAATTCTGAATGAATTCATTATATATTAAATAACATGTCAAATTATAATCAAATTTGTATCTATATATTGACAAACAATATTTAAAATGGATTGCACTAACCTTTTCTATACAAGAATATTCAAAAAGTCTTCAAATCAAGTATCCAATGATTGAATTTGGTGTTTGCTAACTTCCAAAAGTGTTAAAATAGTGTTTGCTATGTTGAAACCCATGATTTCTGTTGGAATAACAGAGTGCATAATAGACCAAAAGCAAGAAATGGATAAAATGGGCCCCAAGGTTGATTTTTTTATCATTTTTAGGTGATTTGAGATAGTGCGTACGCCCTGTAGCACGTACACACTATAAAGCATGTATGCACTATAGTGCGTACGCACTATGTGAAATCACATCACTCCCCATCCTCCCTACTCCCCATCCTCCCTACTCTCTATCTTTCTTACTCTCTCTCTGATCCCTTCCCTCTCTCTCTTCCTACTCTCTCTCCCCTCTCCCATCATTTAATCTCTCTCACTCTCCCTCTCCCACCACCTACTCTCTCTACCTCTCTCACCCTCTCTCCTCTCCCATCCTCGACTCTTTAGATCTCTCACACACACTCTTATCCCCCCTATCTCTCTCCCTCTCCCTCTCCTATTGCCTACTCTCTCTGTCCTCTCCCATCCCCTACTTTGTCTCTCTTACACACATTCCCATTCCCCCTATCTCTCTCCCTCTCCCTCTCCCTCTCCTACTGCTTACTATCTCTCTCTCAAGTTCTCTCTCTCTCCCTCTCTACTCTCTCTCTCTCCCATCTTGTACGACCTCTCTCTACCACCACCTACTCACTCTCACACTCTCTCCCATTCCCTACTCTTTCTCTCTTACACACACACTCCCATTCCCCCTCTCTCCCCCTCTCCCACTCCTTCTCCCACTGCCTACTTTCTCTCCCCCATCCCCTGCTCTCTCTCTCCTCTCCCATCCCCTACTCTCTCACACTCACACTCTCTTCCATCCCCTACTCTATCTCTCTCACACACACTCTCCCATCCCCCCTCTCTCTCTCCCTCTCCCACCGCCTACTTTCTCTCCCCCATCCGCTGCTCTCTCTCTCCTCTCCCATCCCCTACTCTCTCACACTCACACTCTCTTCCATCCCCTACTCTGTCTCTCTCTCACACACACACACTTCCATCCCCCTCCTCTCCCATCCCCTACTCTCTCACACTCACACTCTCTTCCATCCCCTACTCTCTCTCTCTCACACACGCTCCCATCCCCCCTCTCTCTCTCCTTGTCTCACACTCACACTCTCTCCCATACCCTACTCTATCTCTCTCACACACACACTCCCATCCCCCCTCTCTCTTTCCCTCTCCCATCGTCTACTTTCTCTCCCCCATCGTCGTACTCTCTTTGCCACCCCCTACTCTCACACACTCTCACTCTCTCCCATCCCCTACTCTCTACATTTGTCACACACACTCCCATCCCCCCTATCTCTCTCCCTCTCCCTCTCCCACTCCCTCTCCTACCACCTACTATCTCTCTCTCTCTCTCTCTCAAGTTCTCTTTCTTCCTCTCTACTCTCTCTCTCTCTCTCTCTCTCTCTCCCATCCCTTACTATCACTCTCTCTCTCCCATCCCCTACTCTCTCTCACACTCTCCCATCCTGTAATCTCACTCTCTCTCTCTCTCCCATCCTGTATGAGCTCTCTTTGCCACCACCTACTCTCTCTCACACTCTCACACTCTCTCCCATCCCCTACTCTGTCTCTCTTACACTCACACTCCCATCCTCCCTCTCTCTCTCCTCTCCCATTCCCTACTCTCTAGATTTGTCACACACTCCCATCCCCCCTCTCTCTCCCTCTCCCACTCCCTCTTGCATCACCTACTATCTCTCTCTTTCTCAAGTACTCTCTCTCCCTCTCTACTTTCTCTCTCCCATCCCCTACTCTCACTCTCTCTCTTCCATCCCCTACTCTCACTCTCTCTCTCTCTCTCTCTTCCATCCCCTACTCTCTCACACTCTCTCCCATCCCCTACTCTCTCTCTCTCTCTCTCATCCCCATCCCATATGAGCTCTCTTTGCCACCTCCTACTTTCTTTCAAACTCTCACACTCTCTCCCATCCCTTACTCTATCTCTCTTATAAATAAATACACATTTCCATTCCTCCCCTCTCTCTCTCTTGTAGTCCCTATCCCACTACCTACTCTCTCCCATCCCCTACTCTATCTCTCTTACATGCTTCCATTCCACCTCTCTCTCCCTCCCACTCTCTCTCCCACCACCTACTATCTCTATCTCTCTCACTTTCTCCCTCTCTCTCCCATCCCTCTTCCATTTCCTACTCTCTCTATCTCTCTCTCCCTTCTCTCATTCTCTACTCTCTCCCTCTTTCACACACACACACCCATCCCCCCTCTCTCCTCTTCCATCCCCTACTTTTTCTCTCACTCGCTCTCCCTCTCCCACTCCCTCTCCCACTGCCTACTCTCTCTCTCTCTCTCTCTCTCTCCCCCCCCCCTCTCTACTCTCTCTTACATTTTCACACTCTCTCCTATCCCCTACTCTCTCTCTCTTTCTCTCTTACACACATTTCTATCCCCCCTTTCTCTCCCTCTCCCACTCCCTCTCCCATCGCCTACTCTCTCTTCCATCCCCTACTCTCTCTCGAGCTACTTTGTCTTCCCCCTCTCTCTTTCACACACATGCACTCCCATCCTCCTCTCTCTCACTCTTCCTCTCCCACTCTATCTCCCATCACCTACTCTCTCTCTCCCCCATCCCCTACTCTTAATCTCTCTCTCCCAACCTGTACTCTCTCTCACACTTCCTCTCTCTCCCATGCCCTACTTTCAATCTCTTTCCCCCATCTCGTACTCTCTTTTTTCCACCCCTACTCTCTCTCACACTTCATCTCTCTTGCATCTTGTACTCTCTCTACCATCCTACTCTCTCTCCCATCCTATTCTCTGTTTGCCACCCCTACTCTTTCTCACTTTCTCTCTCCCCTCTCCCATCCCCTACTTTCTCTCTATCTCTCTCACACACATGGCCATTCCTTTATCCCCCCCCACCTAGTTCTCTTATGCAATTTAGGTCTTAATAGTGCATGCTCACTATAGCGCGCATGTGCTACTGAGAAATTATGTTTTAGATAGCGCGTGCGCACTATAGCATGTGCACGCTATAGGGTGCATGTGCTATTGAAAGCTTATTTAAACCCAAGCCTAAGGCTTGGTTTTTCCTTGGAGATCCAACCCAAAGGTTTGGAGTTTATGAGTAGGTCTGAGATGTGTTTTCCAGCAAACATACCAAAAATGATTGTTTTTTCTTGTGTGCTCCCCTTCAAGATTCCTCGTGGTTGGGTATCGATAAGATCAAGTTACATAGCATTATAGGTCTCTGTGTTACCTATCTAACCATATAATTTATTTTTAATTTGAACTATTTCAAACCTTTCATCTATAATTTCTTTTGAATCTATGTTCATTTTTTGTCAAAAACCACCATGTACTAATTGGGCTATAGATTTTAGCTCCTTCATCGAATTTTGTAACAACTTAGTTTTTTAGAAACTAGACTCCATTCTACACACTTTAAAATTTTTTTTTTGATTTTAGATTAGTTTTCAATTATTTCTAGGGGGAGCACATAGATATTTCACTTTTTTGGGATGTGTCTAGTTAAAAAATTCATTAAAAAAAAAAAACACATTATAAAATTACTTGAAAAATCTGGGATAAACTACATAGTGTTAAGTAACTTTTGACTTGAGCGATTAAAGAATTTTTAAAAAAAAAAGTTATAATTTTAGGGGGGCCACACTTTGTACTGTGTTATGTTTTTTTGGAATAAACAGTACCACTTTTTGTGGCCCCCTTTTTTGAGGACCTAAAACTAAACCATTTTGAAAAAAAATTAGTAGTTTAGAAACTAGATTCAAAGAACTATGACTTTTGTTTTTTTCATATCTTAAAATTTTGAGCATAACTATCTTCAAATTCTTGTTGAAGTTCAAAATTTTTAGATTTCAGGAAAAAGGTGTCCACTTATACCCCCCTTTTGGCACCACAAGTTTGTGCACTTACCCTCCTCCAAAAGTTGACATCTCCTCCAAGTGTCTCTAACGCCATTTTTGAAATCCTGCCCCCCCTCACTCAATGGAAGGACAATCATGTAGCCAAGCCCCCTCTTTTCTTCAGGGACACAAATCCATCAAGTCCCCTCTTATTTTTAGGGATGAATTTGCCAAGCCCCAAATTTACAGGGACACAAATAGGTGCTTCCCATGCAATAATCATCTCTGAGCGAGAAGCTAGCTAGAGATGATAAGAATCCTCCAACCTCCATTGCCTCCAGCCTCCTATTTTATTCACAACAAATAGGGTCTGGTCATCCAAAATCTATTAAAAGCACTCTTCTCCCCATTGATTAACTTGCTCTGATACCACTGTAACAGGCCCAAAGAATGTGAAATTGAAAATATAAAATGAAAGAGAAAAAATATAAAATACTGAAACTATTGATTCAAATTTTCATTGATACATTTGGAAACATACAGAATTGAAACTAACAATGATATTGAAATGATACTAAATATTATACTAGAATGATATATAATATTTAAATGATGTCTAAGCATCTTTAGTAGTCTTGTTTTCCCTTACAACAATTATTTTCCCTTACAGCAACTACTTACAGGAATAACTTCCCACAACTATATATTGAACTAATTTTATTTATCTAATCTAAACATAGAAGCTAACCTAATTAATGTAATAAATATCTTCTGAAATAAATCTGTGTATTCTAAAAGTCTAAAATAAGTGTAGCTATGTTTACATTGTTATCATAATTGAATGGAAGTACTTGTCATTTATTGGCTGCAAAATCAAATGGAAATATGAAGTTATTAACCAATATTAGTAATCAAACTTTTACATCTGCACTTGTGAACTGAGTTTTATACAAGTTGTAAAACTCTCAGAATAATTGGAAGTGAGATATTGTGGAAGAAATATCATGGTTAACAACAGATCCTTTAGATGCCTGGATGCACGTTGAAAGTTATTCAGTCATTTTCGAAAACCATTACAATGAGGAAAAATTGAAGGGACATTACATGCTCACGTCTAGGGATTAAGAAGGTTATATCTCATAGGTATATGAATGCTGAAGCTAGGCCTACTATGACATTTTATTATGATTTTTAATTGAAATAGTTTATTTTTGCCTGCTATGGCATTTTATTATGATTTTTAATTGAAATAGTTTCTAAAATAAATCTATGTATTATTAAAGTCAGAGAGGACTCAAGAGTGTGTGTTATTAGTTTTCCATATGCTTTAGAATGTTTAAATGGTTAGGGTCATTCTCATGTAGGAACAATCTGTCAAATAACAATATTCACAATAATGTAAAACTAACACTATTATGTAATAATTTTAGCATTTAGAAGCATTAAATTGTATTAACTAGAAAAAATGAATGGACTTTAATTTTTTGGGAGTTATTTCTTGTGTTCATGGTTTCCCACACTAGATTAATTAGAATAATCCACCCATTTAAACATTAGTCCCCGCTATAAGAGGGTAGGGACTAACAAAGATACAAAAGTGTTAAGGAAGATACCATAGAAACCATCAAAGAATCATAATAAAATATTCTCTCTAAATGCATTTTGAGTATCAAAAATACTTACGGAACACACATTATGTGAAGATTCATAGAAAAGAAGAATATATAATGAATGAATACTCCTTAAGCAGAACGATATTGAACAATGACTCACAATTTGAGTGTAAGAATATGCAAGTTCAAATAAAACTAAATAACAGTTAACTAAAAGATAACACATCAAGCATTACAACAATAAAGACAGAGAAAGGTATTCAACAATGAAGACTCTTGATAAGATAAGAGTGATGCAACAGAGGTATTTGGCGATATGGCAATAAGAAGTTAAAAAAAAATTTAAAAAATTAAAAATTAAAAAAAATTGCAGAAAAAGGTGAATAAAGTAAGAGATCAGTGACAAAACTCCACAACAAACAAGCAGCAAGAATTCTAGTAAGAAGTGAAAGAAGCAAAATACAAATAAGGAAAAAAAAAGAAATGTTAAACAACAAACAAGAGACCAAGCATTATAAGTGATAGTGACTATGAATTTCAACAACATACATAGTCAACAAAGGAGCAATTGGGATGAGAAAAAAATAGAAGTACTCACAATACTAGCAAGTAGGTGGCAGTGGCTAAGAATTTAGGTGGACAACATATACAATCATTACAAAGAAAAAAAATGATAAGAAGAAACTCGAGTCAATCATTCTACAAAGTCACATCAACCATAACAAGGAACAATTGCAATATTAGAACACATCAACAACATATACTTTAAAACTAACAAGACCTAAAGAGGTGGGTCTCCACATTGATTGCACTCTAGTGACAACAAACTATACAAAAATGACATATTTAGTAATACCATCCAGAACCCAAAATCCTTTCAACAATCCCTTACATAGGCCTTTTCCCTGGACATATCTTAATACCATGGAACAAAATCATATGCCCACATGTAAGATACTCTTATCACTCACGGTCTAACCTTGATCTTGGCCTAGTAAGCCCAACATCAATCTTATGATGCATAATAATAAAAAATTGTCAGGTTGTGATAGTCAAATGCTATTTGTAGAGACAATCACAAACTAAACACACTTGATCCCTTGGGGTCCTATACCTTACCCATATTGGACCTTTCCCATACCATTATTGAACACACTTGATCTTGGAACCTTAACAATTGTTTACATCTTTTACTGTCATTTCATGGCAATCCCTCTTTCACTAAATTGCCACTAAGTTATCCCCACATTGTACTCACAACTACCCTTAACCACTTGATTGTCCCTTAGTCTCCTATCACTTTCATGGCATCAGAAAAATCCTAAAACATCTCATATGGGAAAATTCCTCATCATCTACCCTTGTTTTTGTCTATCAAATCTAAGATAACTCTATAGGTAGTTTCCACTACTCAAGTAACATGTAAACTATTTCCCGATCTTCTACAAACATGAGCAAATATAATACAATATGTATTAAATTATCTTCACAAAATACATAGAATATCTAAACCATAAAGATAATGAATCTAAAAACAACTACAAATACTTATATCAATTTTTTGTTTCTTACAAATATTCTAGTTTTGGTTTTTTTCAAGATACACATTATTTGATTCAATAGAGATTCCTTGATGCTCCTAATTTTCTAAAAGTTGTATTTGAAGTTACTATCTAGACCTACTTTCAAATGCAAAATTTGGAAACATACTTTATACAGGATATATCCTACACCCAAATGTCATTGGTGATGTATGAAGATTGAGAAAATGGGGTAATGACTTGTAACCTACAATGGACATCATAAATGGAAGATGTTGTCAAAGTATGATTATCATTCTTCATGCCCCCTCAAACCCAATTTTTTCAATGCTATAGAGATAGGGGAAATCCATAGAGTTATATACAGTTTAAAATGTTCTTACCTTTTAGTTAGCTTCTCCTTTGGCCCCTTGTTTGTGCTTTCCTTATCTTTGCAATCCTAAGAAGAGCTTTAAAGATTAGCCAAAACATGTCTTCAATAAAAACCTAACAAACAAACAATAAATTGCATACACCTAAAAAGTATAGATAGGTTGAAGCTTCCTTACCATACCCATATGCCTATCCACCAAAGATGATCAGTCATAAAGTGAGATGCTAGTTGTCATGACATTGTGATAATATTTGGAGGGTTGCCTCTATAAACTCTATTTCCCTCTAACATGTTGATCTCAGATTGGTTTTGACAATTGAGAGTCAACACACTTAAGAAAATTTTCTAAGTTGATGTCAAGTATAATATAGATGCCGAGTTACAATACATGCCGATCTAGAAATTCAACAAGTGTCAAGTCATTTAGATGCCAAGCAAACAGACAGTGCCAAGCAAGTTTCAAATGCTGAGTGACTAATAGATGCCAAGAAAAGTTCAAGTGCTGAGAAAGATAGAATTTAGTATGTGCTGAGCATTATGAACAACAAGTGTCGAGTAACATAGAATCAACATAAGAGTTTGTGCCCTCAAAAACTAAGATATAAATTGTTTTTGAGCTGACATATGGATAGATTTCAAAGGATTAAAAGATAAGATTGAATCTATTTGATTCCCTATGCAATAAACATGCAACCAATCAGAAAAATGGAAAGATTTGAGCAAGAAAGATGAATGAATCTCAATCATAGATTCATACCTAACCTTAAGTCATGAAATCCTTTTAAGGAGGTCAAAGCCCCATAATTCAGTATGTATGAGATAGAATGTGCAAAAAGAGAATGTATGCAAGGAGATAATGCTAGTGAAGTTTTAAGGAAGTGAAAGGGGTGAATTGAATTAGAAGGACAACATTGCAGAATCAATTAGCAGAACAAAGAATCAAGGTCACAATAGTTTCATACCAAATCAGTGAGGATCATATTGAACAAAAAAAGGATCTAAAGTCAGCAATAGTAGATTGCAAGTGATCAGGTCAAACATTCTACTATACTTTCTAACAATTATATTAGTAGAATGAAATCATATGGAGATAGGTTAGTTTAACAACCATTGAATAAAGCCTTTAACAAGGTGACATTCCAAGTGAATGTTTGTAAATCCTTTAGCCAGGCACACTTTTGATAGAGTGTTAAAATCCTTTAATAGGGTAGGATCTAAGAATCCTTGTAAGCTTTTAAAAAGGTAGGCCTTTCACAGGGCATATCATGAGAATGGTAAAAAATATGTAACCTTAACAGGTGAACTTTATTGCTGTAGTAATCAAGAGTTGTGGGTGTCATCCTTACCCTAGTTTTACCTTCTCATTGGAGGGTTTTTGAGTAATCTTATCTGGTGTCAAGTGTTTATGTGAATACATTTGCTTTACATGTTATTTTCATATGTTTACGCATGCAATGTTTTAAAGTTAAAATTTTAGTACTTCTGATTCACTCCCCCCCCTTTCAGAAGTATATTTCCCACTTGTTAATTCCCAAAAATTGGTATCAGAGCTGAGTTCTCATCAGGAGAAGCCTTATAGCTTGGATAAAAGATCTTAAGATGGAAGTCTACAAGTTGGGAAAAACTATTGAGAATTAGGAGATTGAGAAACACCTCTTATTGCAACAATTGGATGAAGCTAGAAATGCCTTGAGGAATTCACTAAAGAGAAGGAAAGAGATTGCCATAGCTGAGAATGACACTCAATACAAGGAGATTGACATGACAAAGTTATTTCCAGATGGTAACTCATATGAGTTTGATGTAGCAATTGCAAATCTCATGGACAAGAACAGAGAAAGTTGAAAAGATTAGAAATCTCAAGTTGGAGCAAGAATTCAAGCAATTCTACTATGTGAAGTAACTAAAAAAAAGAAGAAAGCCATTGAGGATAAGGTCATGATTGAAGAAGATAAAATAATTTTCTCAAAAAGATTGGAAGAAAAATCAGCAAAGTTGTCTAGGATCTCAAACATGCAATTGTATACCTTGAGCCAAATGATGAATGCCCATCATGAATTGAATGTCAAGGACATTGAGATAACTACATCGAAATTACAAAATGAGCAACTGCAAAATGATCTAAAAAGAGAGAAGGAGTTTCCTGAAGGCTTCAACAAGCCAAATGAAGCCATCAAGTACTTTGAGCAACTACTAAAATCCCCTAGATCTAGTAAAGACACATCAGGCTTGGGCTACACTAACACTAAAGAAGGAGAGTCATCCAAGACTGCTGAACAAAGGAATGACAAAGGTAAGAACTCCAAGCCCACTTGTCATCATTGTGGTAAGAAATGACATATAGCTAATGTCTGTAGGAACAAGAATGCTAGTCAGAATGCTAAGCCAAAGAACATGACATATTGTTACAAGTGCAAAAAACAAGGTCATTAGGCACATGAATATAGAACCAGAACCATGCATGCACCAAGATTTGAAGGACACTACTACAATTGTCAGAAGTTTGGACACAAAGCCTTTGAATGTAGATCCAAGTCTACATGGTCATCAAACAAGGGAAAATCCATCCAAATTCCTATAATTAGGATTACAACACAAGACATAGTTGTCACTACTATCAAGAGTATGGACACATCCTTGAGAATTGCATAAGAACACATTTTAGTGGAAGCTACAATAGATGGTTGAGCCAAACTACATGCTTTAGTTGTTTGAAGATTGGTCATATCAGTAAGCACTGTCCAACAAGATCAAAGGCACCTAACTCAGACTCGAACAAAGGAAAAGGCAAGCTAGATGTTGAGCACATTAGAGTAGAGATGAATAAGACATGGAAGAAGAAAGATGGATGCAACACATCAAATGAAGGGATCACTTCACCTAAAGGGTCAAGTGGTCATACTTCATCAAACTAAGCAAGAAGGTATGAGGGGCTGATATTTAAATACTTTATCATACATCAGTTCCTAGAATGAGTTAGCACTAAAAAAGATAGATCAACATGAATAAATATCCAAGGTTAAATTTTCAAAATTTTTCACACTGTTGTCGAGTATGGAAAATTGCCTTCAGAAGCCGAGTGAAATCCTAGCATATGCCAAGTTGTCTGCTAAAGTCAATAGAACCTAAGTTAGTAGTGGTTGCTGAGTAAAAGGAAATTCTTATTGAAGCCAAGTAAGGGATGTAGACACCTAAATTTGATTACACCACTTTGATAATCCTATTTAGCCATCTCAAAAGGCATCATTAATTAAATTCCTATTTAATTAATCCTTTGCCATCCCCTAGCTAATTAATTTAATTAATCATCTATAGTCCTAATTGATAAATCAAATAACCTATTATTTATCAATTAAATCCTATTCTTCTATCTAAATCCAAAATACCCATTTATTAAATAAACCTATTTGATAAATAAAACCCTCAAATCTAATAACCCCTAACCTATCCTAAATCCCCTTTTTAGCCTAATCCACCGCATCCACCCATACTAACTAAGCTTAGTCACTAACTCACCCACCCTCATGAATGCCATCCACTTGCAAATCTCTAACATCCCTAATCTAATCTTAAACCCAAGCCTAATCCACCCCCTAATGTTGTCACATTCCCTAAGCAAGCTTAAGACTTTCCTAAGCCAAGGAAAGTCAACAATCTCAACTCCCCTCAAAATATCCCAACCACCCAACAATGAATGCTCTTACAAAAGCCATAAAGACTCTTACAAGCTCTTACAAGCCATGATGAAGGGTCTTTATGAAGATATTATCCTTTGAGCCTCCTTTGTTGACTCATCCTTCCCCTTTCCTCCATCCACTCACCTTGTGACATGTGTCACTCCCTGATTGGTGCTAAACAAGCACAATCCATGTGCTCCCTTTTGAGTGCATCCTAGCCCTCCTTAAGCTTTCATCTTTCCTTCCATCTTAGCCCTCCATCCCTCAAGCCCTTAGCCTATAAATTGAATCCCCTCCCAAGCCAAAAAATCACAATCCATCAAGTAAAGTTATAATGCCATTTTGAAGCCAAATCCATACTTTTGCATGCATCCACACCAAAAATCCCAAAAATCTCCATTGAAGCTAGTTTGAAGCTTGAGAATACATCCCAAAAACCTATCAAATAGACTCATCCCTAAATCAAGTGACCATCCTCATTGGGAGAGCCATTCCATGGCTCATATTCTCATTTGAGGGTTTCACTTTGTCTCTCATATATGTTATGTCTTTTATGCTAGTTAGTACTTTGTTTTATTGATAGATTAGTATTAATTGCTAACATATTTCTCATATAAAAGGGAAACTGTAGTGGATGCCAAGTGTTGAAAAATCAATAGGCCAAGTAAAGCAGAATTGCATAAGGAGCCGAGTGGACAGTTGTATATGCACTAAGCATCAAATCCTATGTAATAAAGGGTATAAGGTTGAGTTTTCTATCATTTCTCATCATTGCAAACATAGAGTGAGAGCAAGAAGAGCACATAAATGATTTTCAAGTAGAGATTGATGCTTTTGCAAAGATTCTAGCAAATATTCAACATTGTTTTGTTGATCTAAGGTATTTACTCAAGTGTCAAGCTACGCAGTTACAAAATTTCTATATCTTGAAACCCTAATTTTTAGAAGTGGTATCTAGCTCTAGAAATCCCAAGGACAAGAAACTGTTTGAGGTTTAGTTGGTCAAAAATGAAGTAAAAAAATTGGATTTCAAGTCAATTCCTTAAGTAGCTTATAAAAATGACCCTGCTGACACTTTGTCTATTATTCCACCTAAAGTTGTTATGGTGCACGATGTCAGAAAATGTTACAATTTTAAAGTTGGAGCAATAGGTTGCATGGAGATTCATCAAGCCTATGAAAAAATTTATGAGAATGGGGTATTAAAGGAGGAATTCTAGATTATTGAAAGGAAGGGCTTAACTCATGCCCTAGATTTCCTCGCAGTTTTCAAAATTGAATGGATAAGAATAGTGCTGAGTAGAATTTATGATGGATGTCTATGGTTGGAGGATAGACCCATAAAGTTGTCAAAGAGAATCATACATAGAGTAACATGGTACCCAACCCTAGAATGGCCAAAGACCCTGAGGAGTGATTCAAAAGAAGCCATAAAGAAGTACATAGAGGCAAAGTGGAACAAAAGGGGCATGGCAATTGACACAATCAGAGATCCACTTGTAGAATTTTTTATTAGGGTTATATCCCATAAATTCTACCATTCAAGTTGACTAAACAGTGTACCATGCATTGCAATTGATGTAGGATACAAACTTGTCAAGAAGGATCATACATATGATCTAGTAGAACTGCAACTGCAACAAATTATGGAGAATTTGGGAGCAATAAGGAGATCCAAGAGTGCTCAATGTAAGTTTGGATCAATTTTGATATGCATATTTTTCTATGTTTAGAATAAATTCCCCCCTTTTGGTAAAATAAGTTGGAAAACAAATAGGTCTATAGCAGTACAAGTGAATGAGTATACAGAATATATGGGAGCCAATTTTGAAACCATAATGACAAGCTATTTTGAAGACTTTAAAAAATCTATGAAGTAAAGGCTCAGAATACTAGTTTCTCTAGTGGATCAACACATCAATGATATTTGTTTTGTAGTTGACATTGATTATACATACATCCAAGTAGCAATACCAAGGGTGAGATGGTTAAGGCCACTTGGATATGAAATTAACATTGATGAGGCATCAACAACAATCACAACATTGCTTGCAGAAGACATTGATAAAAGTGCAAAACCCTTTGGCACTTTAGATGTTGTGAAATCCAAGTTAGAGATGGAGTTGAAGATTTATTCAACCCTAAATAAGAAGGATAAATTGGTCAAAAAGCTAAAGGCCAAATTTAGTGAAGGGATAGTAGAAGCAAAATAAGAAGATGATGATGAAGAAGAAGAAGAAGAAGAGGGCCAAGGGGAACTTGCCTTGAAACAAGGCATGGGTGAAGATGTTATAGAGGAAGAAAATGTTGAGGAAAAGCAAGCCAAGGAAGCACCTACCAAGCCAAAGCCAAAGAAAAGAAAAGCTCAAAAACAACCTGAAGCTCAGTCCAAAGGCAAAAAGGTAGCCAAACCAAGCCCAACTAAACCTACTACAAGAGTAAGTACAAGAACTACAACAAAGGAGGCTAAGGAGCAAGAGAAGAAAAAAGCTAACAAGTAGGAAGGTCCAACAAAGAAGAAGCTGAGAAGAAAATACATTGCACCTCTTGAATTAGATGAGGAAAGGACCAAATCTAAAGATAATAGCCAATTTAGAGTGGTAAGTCACACCACCAAGTCAGATTTAGAAAATATATGTGATAATATTAGAGATAATCCTGACTTATTTGGCTTGAAAAGCATTGATTTTAATAAGTTAAGTAGAGGAGAACAAAAAATGGTTGAAGAATCAGTCTGCACCATGATGGCAAAGTTCAAGAACACTCCACTTGAACTTGACAATTATATGCCAAAAGAGTTATATTCTATTATTGAAAATAAATGGCATTACTGCCTTAATATGGAGAAAAAAATAAGAGAATCAACATTGGCTCAAGTAATGCCTAAACTCACAAAAGGGAAAATAATCAAGGAAAATAAGAAGCATGGGAGAAAATTTGCACTCAAATATAGAGCATTTAGTATTCTCCAGAATACGATTAAGGATGTTGTGAAAAAGTCTACTCAAATGTGGAAATTAATGTATGGTCTCACAACTATAAAAGAAGGAGAGGAAGATCCCTTTGAGGGGAGAAACAATGGAGAAGAGGATGAAAATGAAAAGGAAGGTGAAGGAGAAAAAGAAAAGGTAGATGATACAATGGAGAAGGAAACTCAAAAGAATGATATGGCAACTGCTAAAGAGAAGCAAACAGAATAGAGTGTGCAAGACACACAATTGCCACCTCTAAGTCCTCCACATGACACTTCTACACCTATAGAAACAATAAAAGTAAAGGATGTTCTTGAAAATTCTAGTCAGAACATAAACCTATTGGTTGTAGAGGATCTCAAGAAGATACTTGATCAAACAACTCTACAAGCCCAATTATGTAGCAACCCAGTGCTGGTCAGTGTAGATGAGTTACAAAAAGTAGTAGCTGACTTGACTAGGGATAATATTGCAACACAAGAATCATCTTCTGTCATCCCTACAACTACAAGTGGAAAACCTAAAGAACAATTTTTACAAGGTATATCAGCTAAGGTTAACTCCACAGTCAAAGTCTCTACAACGATCGGGGAGCTAGCAAAGGACCAAAGAAGGCAGATGGATACTTTTGTTCCTACTGCACAAGTACAAGGTACACCACCTTAGATAATAGTCATTGATCAAGGAAGATCAGAGGAGGAGAAGGAGACCCCAAAGGAGAAGGAGCAACAAGCAATTCAAACTTTTGTTAATTTTCCAACCTTTGGGACTCCAAAAAAAATGCCACAAAAGATGAGCACTAAAGCAATACCACTTCAAATATTAGCCCCAGGCTCAAGCTCTACAAAGGTTGCAAGGGTACTTCACTATGGAGACCCTACACTAGATGAAGAAACAATCATTCCACCATGAACATTAATCAGATCAATGAAGTGCAAGAGGGCACTAGAGAGGAAGAAGAAGTAGGAGATACTTAGGAATGAGTATAAATAGAGGCAAGCATAAATTGAAATAAAGGACATTTTTCTAGATGCATCTAGCTTGCAAAAACCTGATGAAACGAAGTCCATTATGGAGCAACTTTCAAACATAGTGGACTAGGTGCAAAGTGAAGGCCATGCTAGTAATACAAAATTGATGGAATGGTCAGAAAGGAAGTTTCAAACAAAGGTAAATGAAAGAATATCCAGTGGGATAGCACTATCACAGGTAGAACTGGCCAAGAAAATTGAAAAGGTGAAGACAATACTTGAGAATATCTTCTCATTATACTCAAAATTGTGTGATCCTTCTATCTTCACATAGGACACTATCTGGATAATCATGAGCTTGGAGAGGAACTTAAAGATATCAAGCATGCAACTACCCAAAGATCCAGCTCAAAGTGAGAAGCACTTACAAAAGAAGCTAACAAAAGAGCCAAGTTGATGCAAATACAAGCCTCCCTAACCCCTCACATGGAAATTTTGAAAAAGGAACTAGCCTATGTAGAGAGTGTGATAAGGAAAGATCCCAATCTTTCCACATTAGATGTCTTAGTTCACCTTGCAATAGAGACAACCATTCAAAATAAATCCCTAGAAGTTGCAATACAAAACTAGGATGTTGCTCTGAGAATTGTAATGGAAGTGAACAAGAACTTCTTGGCTAAATATTCAATCAGTGTCTAAGACCCTTTGACATAAGTGTCAAAAAGGGGGAGAAATTAAAGAAAAAGAAAGAGCTAAAATAAAAGGGGGAGTAATGGAGAAATTAAAGGCACATTAGGAGAAATTGTAAAGCTAGAAGGAAACTTAAACTACAAGGGGAAACATGTGAAAGGGGGAGTAATAAATAGATAAAGGAGGAGAGAAAACATAATAAAACAGGGCATAACATAACACATAAGATAAAGAGTATCAAAATTGAAAACAAGGAGTATCAGCTAAGGCACATCAATCTATTCAGAGATATTTTCATCACAAAATTTTGAATAATTTTGAAGTTTTGTATATATGTCGAGAAAAATGTATATTATACTCAAGGAGATTAGTTTCATTATGTATAGTTAAGTGTTTTTGACACTCATATCAAAGGGGGAGATTGTTGATCTCAGATTGGTTTTGAAAATTGAGTGTCAACACACTTATGAAAATTTTCTAAGTTGATGTTGAGTATAATATAGATGTCGAGTTACAATATGTGCCAAGCCAGAAATTCAACAAGTGTCAAGTCATTCAGATGCTAATAAAATAGACAGTGTCGAGCAATCTTTAGATGCCAAGTGACTAATAGATGTCAAGCAAAGTTCAAGTGCCGAGCAAGACAAAATGTAGTATGTGTTGAGCATTAGTGAACAACAAGTGTCGAGTAACATAGAATCAACATAAGAGTTTGTGCCTTCAAAAACTAAGATATAAATTATTTTTGAGCTAACATATGGATAGATTTTGAAGGATTAAAAGATAAGATCAAATCTATTTGATTCACTATGCAATCAACATGCAACCAATTAGAAAAATGGAAAATTTGAGTAGGAAAGATGAATAAACCTCAATCATAGATTCATACCTAACACTAAGTCACAAAATCCTTTTAAGGAGGTCGAAGCTATATAATTCATTATGTATGAGATAGAATGTGCAAAAAGAGAATGCATGCAAGGAGATAATGCTAGCGAAGTTTGAAGGAAGTGAAAGGGGTGAATTGACTTAGTAGAAGGAAAACATTGCAGAATAAGTTAGCAAAATAGAGAATCAAGGTCATAGTAGTTTCATACCAGATCAATGAGGATTAGATTGAACAAAACAAAGATATGAAATCAGCAATAGCATATTGCAAGTGATCAGGTCAAACATTCTACTATACTTTCTAACAATTGTATTAGTAGAATGTGTTAGTCTCATAATGGTTTTGACACTTGAGTGCCAATACACTTAACCACTTTCTACATTAAAGCCGAGTACACTATGTATGCCGAGCCAAAACTTGTGTCGAGTCAGGAAAGTCATCAGGTACCGAGAAGCCTTTAGATGTTGAGTGACTATAGGTGCCGAGCATGATCCAAGTGCCAAACACTATTTAGGTGCCGAGTCATAAACAATGCTGAGCAAGATAGGAATGATACAGGAGTTGAGTTACAAAAGGTGTCGAGCATCAGGAATCTATAAGTGCCAAGTAACTTAGAATCAACATATGAGTTTGTAACTTTACAAACTCAGATGTAAATGGTTTTCATGGCCAACATATGATGAATCTCAAATGATTTAAGTGATAAGATCAAATCATTTATATTTCCTATGTAATCTACATGCAACCAATAAGAAAAATGGAGAAGGCATGCAACCAATGATAAAATGTAAGGAATGAGCTAGAATCAGAGATTCAATATGGATTGTAGATCCATGTCTAACCCTAAGTCTTCAAATCTCTTTATAAGGAAGATGAAATCTCATTTAATCATGTAGATAGATGAAGGTGTGGAAGGAAAACTATTTTCAGAGTGAAGAATATCAGATCTCAAAGGATCAAGGTCAAAAGAAAGCAGATCAAGTGCCTGTATTCAACAATCAAGGATTGTAAGCTATCAGGCTTATTATACCTAATACTCTTTAGCCGTTTTATTAGAAAGGAAATCCTATGATGATAGGTTAGCTTAATAGCTATCTTGCAGATCCTTTAAACAGGTAATTAAATCCTTTGACAGGGTAACACTTCATGTAAAGTGTTTGTAAATCCTTTGACCAGGTCACTATTGATACAGTTTAAAGCCTTTAACAGGGCAGGCCTTTAATAGGGAAGACCATCAAAAGTGGTTAAACATTATTACTAAAGTGATTTTGTGGGTATCATCCCCACCCTAGTTTTACCTTCTTATTCCTGGAGGGTTTCTGGGTTACCAAAATCTCAAGTGTTATGTGGTGATGCATATTTGTTTCTCATGATTGCTTAATTTTTATATGCATGCATGTTCATTTCAAAGATATTTTATTAAGGATTTAAAATGGTCAATAGATAGTACTTCTGATTCACACCCCGCCCCCCCCTCTCAGAAGCATTCTTTCCAATAAGATATTACAATAATTAGTATCAAAGCAGTTAGGTTCTCACAAGAAGAAGTCTAACAGCTTGGAGGAAAAGATCTAAAGATGGAATTTTTAAAACTTGGAAAGATCATTGAGAACCAGGTGATAGATGTGCATCTCACTCTACAAAAAGTAGAGGAAGCTAGAGTGGAATTAAGAAAATCTTTGAAAAAAAGAAAGGAGATAGCCATAGCTGAAAATGATATACACTACAAGGAGATTGACACCACACAAGTGTTTGCCAATGGAGACACTAAATAGTTTGATGCAGCAATAACAGAACTGATGGAAAAAAACAAAGCTCAAGCAAATGAGATAAGATCTCTCAAGATGGAACATGAATCATAGGCCATAATGTTATGTGAAAACACTGAACAAAATAAAAGAGTAGTTGAGGGCAAAGTCATGATGGAAGATGAAAAAAGGAATCTTGCAAATAGACTAAAGAAAAATGTATTAAATTAACAAGGATCTCAAACATGTAGATGTATACACTAGCTCAAATGATGAACCTTCATAATGAACTTAATATGAAAGATATTGAGATCTCTACTTTGAGGATGCAAAATGAACAATTGCAGAATGAATTGAACAAAGAAAAAGAGATGGCAGAGAATCTCAATGAGTCAAACGAAGCCATAAAGTACTTTGAACAGTTGCTGAAATCCCCAAGATCCACCCATGATACATCAAGACTTGGATACAACAGCAGTGAAGTTGGTGAATCATCAAAGAGTGTTGAGCAAAGAAGTGACAAAGGTAAGGATTCTAAACCCATTTGTCATTACTGTAATAAAAAGGGGCATATTGCTAATATTTGCAGGAGTAGAAGAATCAATCAGCCAAACACACCCAAAAGCAAGAGTTACTATCACAAGTGCAACATGCAAGGACATATGACACAAGATTGTAGGGTCAAAGTCACCAGGACACAAAGATTTAATGGACATTGTCATAATTGCAAGAAATATGGACATAGGGCATTTGAATGTAGATCAAAGCCTATGTGGACATCAAATCAACCAACAAAAGAGAATGAAGGTCACTACCATTGGGATTATAACACTAGGTACAGTTGTCACTATTGTCAAGAGTATGGACATATACCCTAGAATTGCATAAGAACACATTTCAAGGGGAACTATCAAAGATGGTTGAACCAGACTACTTGCTTCAGTTGCTTGAAAATTGGACATGTCAGCAAAAACTGTCCTACAAGGTCCAAGGAACCCAAGATTGAAGTAAATAAGGGCAAAGAAAAGATTGATGTGGAACACATAAGAACAAACATAAAGAAGACATGGCAGAAAAAAGATGGATCAAGTACATCCTATGAAAGGGTCACTTCACCAATGAGGTCAAGTGATCATTTCTCATCTAACTAATCACAAGATAAGCCTATAGGGCTGATACATAAGGAAGTATCACACATCAGCCCTAAACCATGAAGAAGCACTGCAAAGTATAAATTTGCATAAGATAAGATGCTAAGACTAAACTTGAATGATGATGCCGAGTTGTCTTTGGATGCCGAGTGAAACTACTTTGGATGCCAAGCTATTAACAAAATAAGTAGATGCCAAGTAAGTATAGCTACTGAGTGGATGTCGAGTTGAAAAACATTTGGAAGCCAATTGACAGGTGCAAGTACTAAAATGCATTAAATGCAAAGTTTCTTTTGTCACTTAAAAGAAAAAATTGATTCATTCTTGAGTCATTCAAATGAAGAGTGATTACCTTGAGCACGACTGAGAAATTTTCAAGCTTTCAACCAGTGTTTTACAGCGATTCAACATCTACCCAAGTGATCTAAGCATTTATCCAGGTATTTCCTTCAGGTGCTGAGTTTTACAGTTTGAGAAGTTTTTTTTAATCATTAAACCCTAGTTCAAATATAAATGGCATCTAGTTCAAAAATGACCCAAGGGAAAGTGAGCCATGAAATTCAACTTGTCAGCAACGAGGTTAAGCAACCTGAGTTTAGACCTATTCCAAAAGCTGCATATAAAAATGATCTCGCTAGTGCCCTAAAAAAGTTGTTATGGTTCAGGATGTGTGAAAGTGCTATAATTGTAAAATAGGAGCCATAGGAGATTTGAAAATCTTTAATGCCTATGACAAACTCTATGAAAATGGTATCCTGAGAGATGAGTTTTTTGTTATAGAAAAGAAGGGTTTAACCAAAGCCCTAGTTTTTCCAATCGTATTAAAAAATGAGTGGATACGCATAATACTTAGCAAAATCCATGATGGATCATTCTAGTTAGAACAAGGACCAGTCAAGATTACCAAGAAAATGGTTCATAGGGTTACAAGTTTTCCAACCCTAGATCGGCCAAAGACATTGAGAAGTGAAAAGAAGGAAACAATTTAGAAGAACACAGGTGCAAAATGGAACAATAGAGGCATGACCATAGATACCATAACTGATCCCCTTCTAGACTTTGTTGTAAGGATCATATCAAATAAGTTTTATCAATCTAGTAGGTTAAATAGTGTACCCTGCATAGCAGTAGATGTGGCACATAAGCTTGTAAAGAAAGACCACACCTATGACCTTGCAAAGCTCTTGTTGCAACAGATCAATGAAAATCTTGGAGCTATTAGAAAGTCCAAGGCAGTACAGTGTAAATTTGGTTCAGTGTTGGTTTGTATGTTCTTCTATGTAATGAAGGAATTCCCTTCATTTGGAAAAGTCAATTGGAGTCAAAATAGAACCATTGTTGATCAAATTAATGATTTCATTGCACAAATGGGAGATAGCTTTGATGATCAAATGTCTATCTATTTTGATGATTTCAAGAATGCAATGAAGAAAAGAATGAGGATACCAGTTTCACTGGTAGAAAAGCATGCAAATGAAATATATTTTCTAATTGACATTGATTATACTTACATTCAAGTAGTCCTTCCAAGAACAAGATGGCTTAGATCATTGGGATATGAGCTTGATGTTGACCAAGCTTCTGCAGCCATCACAACATTACTTGCAGAGGAAATGGACAAATCTGCCAAGGCATTTTGAACAAATGACACTGTCAAATCAAGAGTTATTATAGAACTCAAGACAACCACATCAGTAAAGAAAAAGGACAAGCTGGTAAAGAAGATAAAGAAGAAATTTGGTGTAGGAGAATCAAGTGCAGCAGGTGAAGTAGAAGAGATTAGTGAAAGAGAAGAAGAAGGTGAGCTAGAACAAGAGCCACTTGAATCATCACAAGGTCAAGGTGAAGAGAAAGATGAGAGTACCGAGGAAGTAGAAACCAAGGAAGCACCCATTAAAGGTAGAGTCATCAAAAGGAAGGCAAAGACACCTCCTACTTCTCAGCCTTCACCAAAGAAAGCTACCATGCAAACACCCAAGAAGCCAAAAACCAGAGCTACAACAAGGGCCTCTACCCAAAAGGCCAAAGAGGAAGCCACAAAGAAGAAGAAAATAGTCAAAAAGGCATAGGAAGAGCCAAGGAAAAGGAAAAGATATGTGGCCCAACCTGATACTGATGAAGAAGATCAGACTGAAAGGGTAAGTCATCCTCCTAAATCTTTAGTTGATATATTATGTGAGAAGATTAGGAATGGAGATTTAAGTGAAATGAAAAAGATTGATTTAATAAGTTCAGTAGAGAGGAACAAAATACCATAGAAGAATCAATCTATGCATTAATGGCATAGTTCAAGTATACACCTCTTGAACTAGATGGACAATTTCCAAATGAATTGTCTAAAACTATAGAAGACAGATGGCATTTCTGTCTAATAATGGAGAAAGAGATGAGGGAATCAACCCTAGCAAACCTACTACTTGATTTAACAAAGGAACAGGTAACTCAAGCAATCAAATGACATAGTAAAAGGTTTACACCTAAATATAGGGCATTCTCCATCCTACAAAACAAAATTGAAGTTGTACAGAGAACTAAAAGATTTTGGAAAAACTTGTACAAGACAACTGAAGATGTCCTTGAAGAGGAATACAAAGAGGAAACTACTGCTAAACCTAAGGAAAGAAAGAAGAGGAGAGAAGAGAAGACATAAGAAGAGAAAAAGGTTGAAGAAGAGGAAAACAAAAAAGAAAGAGAGGAGGAAGGAAAAGATGAAGACAAAGGTACTAATGAACAAAAAAGTGTGCAAGACACACAACTTTCACCTCCTAGCCCGCCTCACTCTACAACCACACCTACAAAAATCATAAAGATTAAGGATGTTGTTGACACCATATGTCAAAACATCAATCCATTAACTACAAAAAATCTTACTAAGATCCTTGACCAAACAACTCTACAAGCACAATTGTGTACGAATCCTATATTGGTCAGTGTGGATAATCTCCAAAAGTCTGTAGACAAACTCAAAGAAGCCAAGGTGTCACCACAATAACCACCTCAAATCATTCAAACTATTGGGCTTACATTTCTACCACCTCCATCACCACCAAGGATAGCCATTCAAGCTCATTAGGAGCCGAGTGCAACAATAGAGGTAGTCACAGGGATAACAGTTCAGATAACAAATATACCTCCAATAGTAGTAACACAAGAAGAAGAGGACAAAGAAGAAACACAAGATAAAGAGGAGTCTGCAATACAAACTTTGGTTGAATTACCAAAAATAGGAACTCCCACCAAACCCAGTCATAAGCTAAGTACTTAAATGATGACCTTACATGTCAGTACACCAAGCTCAAGCTCTACTAGGGTAGCCAAGACCATTCATTATGGTATTCCTAAGCTTGATGAAGAAATTAAAATACCCTATTATGTTTCAAGCACTCTAAATGAGGAAAAGATGAATGAAATACAGAGTGCATTGGATAAGAGAAGGAGGAAAGAGGCAATGAGGAAAGACTACAAATACAAGTAGGCAATGAGTGAGATAAAAGATATATTCATGGATGCTTTCAGTCTTCAACCTCCAGATGCAAACAAGCCAATACTTGAGCAACTATCTAATATAGTTGACCAAGTGAATAATGAAGACTATGATACTAATGTTAAACTAATGGAATGGGTAGAAAAGAATTTTGTAGGCAAAGTCAACCAAAAAATAGCTAATAACATAATTTTGGGATAGGTTGACCTAGCTAAGAAATTGGGAAATGTAAAGAGTGTATTAGGGAACATATTTTCCCTCTATAGAAAATTGTGTGATTTTTCCAGGTTCACACAAGAAATAAATCCAAAAATTTTGAACCTTGAGAGTAAATTAAAGCTCTCCAACATGCAACTATCCTCAGATCCTACACAAAGTGAAAAGAAATTTTCTGAAACACTTCACACTCAGAGGGAATTAGCTGCATTATTAGCAGAAGAGGCCACTATCAAAGAAAAGCTGATGCAAATCCAAGCCTCCATCACTCCTCACTTAGAAGTATTACACAAGGAGAAAATGAATGCAAAAATAGTCCTGATGAAGGATCCAAATATTTCTACACATGAAGGACTTGTTGATCTAGCAATAGAGCTTGCAATCCAACAAAAGTCATTGGATATTGCCTTAAATAACTAGGATGCAGCTCTCCAAATACTCCTTGAGGTAAATAAGACATTTTTGGCCAAGCATGGCATTTTAGCTTTTTTTCCATAAATTGTTGCTAAATCTTGCCAAATCACTCTCAAAAATCCTAAACATACCAAAATAGCTTAAATGATCTCAATCAAAACAATTTCAGCCCCTTTTGGACACTTTTAGCATTTTATCAATTTTTAAACTATTAGACACCAAATATACAAATTTTGAGATGGGAGATTACACTTAGCCCTACTTGTCATCAATCTTAAAGGTTTTAGTAAGATATTCCTAGATTTTCTATTTATGATCTTATAATAACATAGTAAAGATCAGAATTTATGTCTACGTGATTCAAAAAATAGGGATGATGCTCAATTTGTAGAATAGTCTAAATTTAAACAATACCTTTGAGATGCCTTTGTTGACCAGTTCAAGTTCTTGTCATGACATCTAGTATCATATGTGATTTAATTTTTTTTTGAATGTGACGTAATAAATTAATTCAAAATAGTAACTATGACTAAAAATGTATTTGATGATAACTATTCCTTGTGATTTTGTCTCTATGTTGTTTATCCATCAATTTTAATTTACTTAAAAGTTAATTTTTTGTATGGGTATGTTATAAACATGTTATCAACAACTTTAACCATGATAAGAAAAGGGGTATGGGGTACTTATAATCTGAATGACCAATGTTGAAACTATTATACAATAAAATATGTATATTATAGATTAAAAAAATATGAAGAGCTAGTTCCCTATCTTGTTTATTTTTATTTTCTAATTATTTTTATTCTTATACAATATATCTAAATGGTGTTTATCAATATTTAATTTTAAAATCACTTGAAACCCAAATTTCTAGTGTGAGTTAGGTGTAGATGAATTTCTCACATAATAATGTTGGCATTAAGTTATGTTTGTTATTAGTGACAACACTTATTTAGATTTTGTATGGTTACCGAGTTCATCATTCAGTCTCTAGTGTTTGCCGAGTAATTCAATGGCTATCAAGTTTCATAGTTCATACTGAGCATTCCAGAGGTTACTGAGTAATTCAAGGCAGTGTGAAGACCAGAAATTCAGACCAAATAGTTAGTTATTATCGAGTTATTAGTACTTGTGATGTAAACCCAATGTTTACTGAGTGCAAGCAAGGTAAACATGGTATTCAATTTCTACCGAGTGACACTATATCTACCGAGTCTCCAATGTTCATCGAGTTCAAAGCTACATTGAGTGATTAGTATGGATCGAGCCTCTACTTCTATGAAATGCATGATGATGCTGAGTAATGCAGTGGACACTGAGTATCAAAAATTCACCAAGTCATCTTACAGAACTCGAGTTTCTACATTTGGGCTGATCGAGTAATATTGGTGTTATCTTGTGTTTTAATTGACCTTGTATATATGAGAATTAGGATGGTACGTATGTAATGTATAGTGTCATAACCAAGTATATGAGATGATGAAGTGATTTTTTGAGAAGAGTAAATGCGAATATGAATCAAAAACAGAGAAAGGTATACAACAAGGTCAAATAAGGAGCAGTCAAGTTACATCTATCACAAATAGGTGATCTGTACTTCAAGGATCTTAATCAAAAATTCAGTTGTAAGTCAGATCTACTATTTCATCCTAATAGGTGAATTCAATTCAAATCCTTTAATAGGGTAGACTTAACAGTCTTTACTTTAAATCTCTTTAGCGAGTGCATATTTCATTGTATGTTTGTAAAACCTCTAACTAGGTGGACCTAGCAGTCCTAATTGCTACTAAAAGGGCATATCATTAGAAGTGATCAATGTAAGCCTTAACAGGCCAACTTTATGTTGTAGTATTGAAGTTTTGTAGGTATCATCCTCACCCTAGTTTTACTTTCTTATTGGAAGGTTTCTGGGTCACCAAATATTGTGTTCATGTTCCATGAATGTTTATGTTTCAGTTTCTCATGCATGCAATAGATTAGATCAATTAATGATAAATGGATTATGTTTTTAAGTGCTGAATTTGTCAAAAGTTTTGAGGTTACTAATTCACCCCTCCCCTCTTAGTAACCTAGCTAGTCTTGATTATTTCCAACAATTGGTATCAGAGCTGTATGGTTCTCAGGATAAAGTTTGATAACTTGAGCAAAGATCAAGGACAATGGAGATATTCAGACTTGAAAAAGCAATTGACAATGAGAAGCTAGATCTAGAGATGGCCACAACTCAACTCAAGGAAGAAAAAGAGCATCTTTCCCAATCCCTAAAAAGAAGGAAGAAACTTGCAAAATAGATGAATGATCACCAGTATGTTGAAGAGAAGATTGAAGATTTTTTCTGCTCAAGCAGTTCAAATGAGGAAAATGATGCAATCAAAGAACTCCTCAAAAAGAATGGTTCCCTACAAGAAGAGGTAAGAAACTTGAAAAGAGAACAAGAAATCCAGTCAATAAGATTATGTGAAATTTTGGAACAAATAAATAAGGAAAATGAAGACTTGGAGGCAAGGAACAATGAAACTCAAAATCAATCCCTTCAGCAAGAAAGTCTTATCAATCAGCTCTCCTATGAAAATGAAGAAATCATGAGCCTGAGATCTAAAAATGAAAGGTTAAGGATTGATTTAAGCATTGAAAGGGAAATAAATGAAAGGTCAAAAGCTAATCTAAATTTTGAGAAGCAACTCAATGAAAGAATAATAAAATCCCAAGTAGACATGGATCTATGAAATCACAAGTAGACATCGATCAATTAAATCAGCAGAATGAGTAGAATCTTTATAGGCAAAAGGGTAAAGTAGGACTTGGATATGAAGAAGAAGGTGAATCCTCCAAAAAAGGTGCTCAAAGGAATCAAAGACCTACTTGCAATCATTGTGGTAAGATAGGTCATACACAAACAAATGTTGGAGTAATGGAAAGGAAAAATTGAATGGAAAATGCTACAATTGTAGTCAGCATGGTCATAAAGCTAATGAATGTAAGGAGAAACCAAAGTTTGAAGGCAAATGTCACAAATGCAAGAAAAAAGGTCACAAGGCATCTGAATGCAGATCCAAACCATTCAATCTAGCTAAACAATTTGTAAAAGAAATAGTTGGTTGGGACTACAATACTTGGTGTAGATGTCATTACTATGGAGAATATGGACACATTGGCATAAATTGTGCTAGGAATCACTTGAGAAGAAATGCTACTACAATAAGATGTTACACATGTAATAAACTTGGTCATATAGCTAAGAATTGCATTAACATAGGTAGAATTGAAGATGAAAAGAAAGAAAAAGTTGATAACATTAGGAAGAAAATGAGACAACTGTGGATTCCCAAATCTACTGAGCAAGCTAGTTCAAGTGATTATGATCATGTCACTCAAGAAGTGGGTGACTCCATTCCAAATTAAGTTCTTAAGGAAGAATTGGAACTGTATTTTCAAGTTCAAATCTTAAGTAGTTCCAATGAAAGTAAGCAAAAGATCCAAATTAGTATTCCAGATACAGAGGGATCACAAAAGTTTTACATTAGTATTCACTGAGTGAGGTTAGGTCATACCGAGTGAAATTGGGAGTAACAAAGTTTGTTTGATCACCAAGTTACAAGGTTCTACCAAGTAATTTGCATAGATAGTGGATGATAGCCTATCAAGCACCATGTCATTATGGCTCTCATCATACCAAGCATTAATGAAAATTTTCATCAAAAGGCAGAATTTTGACTTTATTTCCATCGTGAATTTAGTATATCTAGAGCAGAGTGATTTGTAGATCATTCAAGTGATCTTGAGCATAATTTGCAGAAAAGTTTTTTCAAGGAATTTTCTCAGTCTATCGAGCGATCATGGCATCCACCAGTAGTAGTAGCAAGGAAAAGAAACGATCAAAGATGTTGGTGCGAGGTGTTGAGTAGAAGGCTCCAAATTTCAAATTGGTACCATCAATTGTAGAATCCCTCAATCCCAATGGAGCTTAGTCATAAATTCTACCAAAGGTACTCCTTATTAATGATATTTGTATGCATTTCAAATGTGTTGTGTAAGAAATTGGAACCCTAGAAATGGATAGTGCCCTAGGTGAACTGTGTGTTGATGGAACTTTTGAGCTCGAGCATAAGCATATAGAGGAGAAAGGTTTAACCCACATTTTGCACCTACCAAGAATCTTTCAAATCAAATGGATTATATATATATCTTGAGCCAATTTCATAATGGTTAGTTGTGGTTAGAGAAGTTAGTCTTGATAATGAAGAAGATGATTCATAAGATTATGAGTCTCCCTATGCTCAACAAGGCTAAAGTTACTATAACCCTAGGTTGGGATGAGTTTTAAAAGAAAACCCTAGTTGAGTGGGATGAAAAAGGACTAAAAATCAGCAATGTATTTGATGTGGAACTAAGGTTTGGCATTCATATTATTTCACATAAGATATACAACTCTAGTTGACTGAATAGTGTACCATGTGAGGCTGTGGACCTAGCATACAAAGTTGTTAAGAAGAATTTGGAATATGACTTAGTAGATTTAATGTTGAAACAATTGAATAAGAACATGGAAAGCATCAAAACCTCAAAGAATAATCTGTGCAAATTCTGTTCTTTGTTGACTTGTTTGTTCTTTTATGTTCAAAATTTTTTCCCTTCAAAAGGAATAGTGGTATGGAGAAAAGACACTCTAGTTTTGTACCAGATTAATGAATTTATTGTAGAGATGGGTGAGAATTTTGATATTATAATGGACAATTATTTTGAAGCATTCAAGGAAAAGATGAACAACAGGTTCCAGATTCCATCAAAATTGGTTGAACATTACAAGGATGATGCCTATTTCATGGTTGACTATGACAGAGTATACATCCAAGCAGTAAGGCCTAGAATTGTATGGGTGAAACCTCTTCCTTATGAGGTTAATATTGATGAAACAAAGGAGATAATTGAAGCCCTAGTGAATGAGCCTGTAGATCCAAAGGTACCTATCTTTGGAACATATGATGAAGCCAAAGCCATAATAGAACTTGAAATAAAGCTTCCATGGGTAGCAAATAAAGGTAAGAGGAGGATATCAAAAATGAAAACAACTAGTGCCCCTCTTATGCTTACCAAGGGTAAATGTGAAGATGTGGAGGAGTCTAAGAATGAAGAAGAAGAATTAGAAAAAGAAGAAGAGCCTATAAGAAAGAAAGGCAAGGTGATTATCACCAAGCCTCCCAAGCCCTCTACAACTGTATTCACCAGAAGATCCAAGAAGAAAGGAGGCAATGAAGTTGTGTTTAGAAATCCCCCTCTCATCTTCTAGGAAAGATTGAAGACAATGGAAGAAGGTTCTGGTATTATAAATTTTAAAGCATTAAAGTTTGAAACTGGAACTGATGCAGAGAAGATGCAGATTGAGGAGCTAGTGTTGAAAAAGATGGGAAAATGGAAATATTCCCCTAATAAAATTGCCCCTCAAATTTCCAATGAGTTACTAGCAAGGTTGAAACATAGATGGGAATTAGCTATGCAAATAGCAAAGGACATATATGAGCAATCCTTGAGATAGTTGCTACCAAGTCTTACCAATGCAAAGGTAAAGGAAGCAATGAAGAAGAATGAAGATAAGATGACAATCATATTTCATACTTGTTTAATTTTGATAAAAGATATTGAGCATGTAGTCAAGGATGCTACATCCATGTGGAAGAATGTTTATCATATGCATAAACCAAGTGATAATCTAGTGGAAATTAATGATGATGATATGACAAGGATGAAGAAAATGAAGATAATAATACTCCCCGTGTCACTATAGATGCTAGAGATTATAAGGAATTGATGAAGGATGGTGAAGAAGAGAAAAAGGAAGAAGTTTAAGAGGAAGATAAGGAAGAAGAAGAAAGTGATCCAGTCAGGATAGCTACAGAAGTCATAGCCTCCCTTCCTCACTCTCCACCAAAATATACAGTATCATCAAGCATGGAGACAACTTCAACAAGTGTGATTGTGACCACAACAGATACAACATCTATCCAATCACTCTTGGCTCCCTCTTAGCTCTAGGTATCATTAATGGAAGTTTCTACCACTTCATCCACTGAGATTTAGCCCTCCTCTTATTCAGCTCCTGAGTCTAGGACATCAGTAGCAAGTACAACATCCAATTCTATAGTTTTGTCTACTTTAGGTATACTCATTCCAGTGAATTCTTTAGTTTTGCATATTCTAGTAAGTTCCCCTATTGTAAGTACTTCTATTAGTGTTCCACTTGTAAATAAATCAATTTTAAGAAGTACATCAATTTTGGATTCTTCTAGTGCTCCAGTTAGCATTTCATCAGTAGGCACCATTCAAGTTTTTACTGCAAGCCCTACTATTTCTACCATTGTTTCTATTTCAAATTCCAAAGTAGTAACGTCAGAAGTTGAACCAAAGACACCACTTAAACTTCTAATTAGTGGAAAAGAAATTGAAGAAGATATAGATTTGGACAAGGAAATTGAGATACCCAAGCTAGATTTTGATAATGCTACTATTGAACAAATGAGATTAGTCAGCCAACTTCTTGAATAGAAGGCCAGATAGAAACAACTAAGAGAAGAAAGAGACAGAAAATTTAGAATCATTGATAGTGCCAAGAATAATTTGACAGAGGCTATAGGTGTAGATGTTGATTCTTCTCAAAATATTTTGCTATAGTTAGAAGAAGCAGTAAATAAATTCAATGAGGACTCTACTGGCCAAGATAAGTTGATAGAGAAGGAAGAGAAAAAGTTTGACAACAAAGTGCTTGAGCACATTGCTCAACATATTTCTTTTCATCAGGTAGAGCTTTACTCAATTTTGGCAAATCTTGAAAATTCTTTTACAAATGTAACATCTCTTTTTGCCAAGCTATGTGATGTTATCAAGTATAAAAAGGAAATAAAAGGAAAATTGAATAAGATAGATGAGGATCTAAAGGCCAGTGCTCAAAATTTGCAGCTTGACCCTAGCTCAAGCTTAGCACATCACATAAGGGTCAGATTTCTATTAGATATATAGGCAGAGTTACTGAGAGAGGAAGCAAGGATTCGGTCTACACTAATAGATATCTAGAACATGATCCTTCCTATCATGGATACAATGCAAAAGAACATTGCTTATTCAAAAAAATTGATCCATGACAACAATTTGCCAAATTACAGATCATATGATTGAACTCTCAGTAGAAGTCCAAGTTGCACTTCAAACCTACAAAATTTTGCAAGAAAATTGGGATAATAAATTAGCTCTAATTCTTAAGGTACATTCTAAGTTTCTCTCACATTTTAGTGTCTCTATATAAGTATATTTTGTATAAATGTTTGGCATTATTTTCAAAAAGGGGGATAGACATATGTACAGAATAAAAGGGAGAGAGACTTGTGCATAATAATAAAGAAGGAGAGATATTGTATATACACTTATTATGATACTATACCTTATATGATATGTACATTGTATGGGGGAGATATGTGCAAATGTATATATAGTAGAATTACAAAGACAAATTTTGAAAAAAAAAAAAATAATAAATCAGCATGACATGTACATAAGTTTTGGCTGATAAGTGTTTTTGTCACTAATTCCAATGGGGGAGATTGTTGGCATTAATTTATGTTTGTTATTAGTGACAACACTTATTCAGATTTTGTATGGTTATCAAGTTCATCATTCAATCTCTAGTGTTTTTTGAGTAATTTAATGGTTATCAAGTTTCACAGTTCATACCGAGCATTCTAGAGGTTATCGAGTAATTCAAGGCAGTGTGAAGACCAACAGTTTAGACCGAGCAGTTAGTGGTTTCTAAGCTTCACAATGTCTACTGAATTATTAGTACTTGTGATGTAAACCCAGTGTTAACTGAGTGATGGGATGACTAGTGTTTACCGAGTGCAAGCAAAGCAAACATGGTATTCAATTTCTATTGAGTGACACTATATCTACTAAGTCTATAATATTCATTGAGTGTGAAGCTACATTGAGTGATTAGTATGGACCAAGCCTCTACTTCTATCGAATGCATGACAATGTCGAGTAATGTAGTGGACATCGGGTATAAAAAATTCACCAAGTTAGCTTATAGAACCCGAGTTTCTACATTTGGGCTGACCCAGTAATATTGGTGTTATCTTGTGTTTTAGCTGATCTTGTAATTATGAGAATTGGGATGGTATATATGTAATGTATTGTGTAATACCCAAGTATGATGAGATGATGAAGTCATTTTTTGAGAAGAGTAAATGCAAATGTGAAACAATGGCAGAGAAAGATATACAACAAGGTCAAATAAGGAGTAGTCAAGTTACATCTATCAAAAAGAGATGATCTATACTTCAAGGATCTTAATCAGCAATTTAGTTGTAAGTCAGATCTACTATTTCATCTTAATAGGTGAATCAGATTCAAATCCTTTAATAGGGTAGACTTAACAATCTTTACTTTAAATTTCTTTACCGAGTGCATACTTCATTGTATGTTTGTAAAACCTCTAACCAAGTGGACCTAGTGGTCCTAATTGCTCCTAACAGGGCAGATCATCAGAAGTGATCAATGTAAGCCTTAATATGCCAACTTTATGCTGTAGTATTGAATTTTTGTGGGTATCATCCCCACTCGAGTTTAACTTTCTTATTGGAAGGTTTTTGGGTCACCAAATATTGTGTTCATGTTCCATGAATGTGTATGTTTCAGTTTCTCATGCATGCAGTAGATTAGATCAATTAATGATAAATGGATTATGTTTTTAAGTGCTGAATTTGTCAAAAGTTTCAAGGTTATTGATTCACCTCTCCCCTATCAATAACCTAGCTAGTCTTGATTATTTCCAACAAATAATCCTATTAGCAAAAAAATATTTCTAGTGAAATGGAACCTCTAATTTATATATTAATCTATGATTTTATCAAATGTTATTATAAAGGAAAAATAATATTTTATTCAATCATTTATGCGTGGGTGACTGATTACTAGTGACTAACTATTTCGTCAATTATTTGCTAGTTGATTTAGTCACTTTTGTTCAAGTGACTAATTATTAGTGACTAATTTTTCAGTCACTTATTTAGTCATTTATTTGGTATCCTATTTAGTCACTTTTATTTGTTTGATCTTGTGATTTTACTTAGTGACCACATTAGTCACATATTTAGTCACCTATAGTTACAAATTACAAAGAAATAGTAGAATGTGATCATTTTTAGTCACATGACTAAATATTTTAGTCATGTAGTCACATATTTACCAAAATGTACTAGTGCAAGATAGGTGGAGTATGATAAGGATCAAATGATGAAAACATAGACTATGAAGATTTCATATGATGAGAGGCCCCCGAATTTAGAACCCATCTCCCTAAATCTTGACTTGAAGTAGCTACTAAGGCTTGACCTTTTCCCATGTGATCCTCTCCTTTATCAAAATTTGAATGTGAAGAAGAGGGTGAAGTATTCATTCTTGAAGGTACACCAATTTGATTCTTCTTAAGAAGATTCTTAAGTTCATAAATTTCCTTCTTGTAACAATGATGTTCTTCATGTCCATTCTTCTTGCAATATGCACAAGTAAGAAAATCCTTCTTAGCTGATTTACCCTTATTGTTGGAGTTTTCTTGTAGTGCAGAGCAGGTTGAGTGTTCTTTCTCTTGCTGCAAATTTTTTTGCCATGATTTATGCTTCTTGTTAGACCCTTTTGCTTAATTCCCCTTACTAGCCACCAATGCTTTGGACATTGAAGACTCGAGAATCCCCATGCTCATCAAGTTTGATTGTTCTACCATCAAAATATCTGTGAAGGAATCAAATAAAGGCATGGTGTAGGAAGTGTTGGATACAATTGTCTAATTATGTGTTGTCTTTGATGTTACACAAATGTCATTTCAGTCAGTGCTTACCGATCTCACTTGGTTAGTAAGACAATTTTCTTTGTCTACTAAGAATTCTTGGAAATTACTTTGCAGAGATAGTGTCTACTGAGCTCACTTGAGTGTCAAAAGAATTCTAGCAAGAAGCAGTGTTAATCAAGCTCTCATGGTTAATGAAGGAAAGTTGGACAAAGTTATTTTTCACTGAGTTCACTCGGTTGACAAAGGATTTTGCAAGTTCATAGTGTTAACCAAGCTTTTGTTGGCTAACACAGGAGATCATCTCAGAACCAGTGTTTACTAAGTAGGGTCGACTATCGAAGGATTTTGTTGATTTGGGATATGTAGTTTAATTATTTCAAATATTGATCCCAGCTTACTATGGTAATGATTATTGGTCATTTTAATTTGTATTGAGCCAACTTGACAATCTGAATGATATAAATATAAGGTCAATTTTTGATTTTTAGTAGTATGCAAAGTGTATTTGATTGATTGAGAAGGAAAGTGTGTAAGTGAACTTGAAGGATGGTCAGATATCCTTTTGGAGCAACAAAGTAATATACGATTGGGAAGAATCTAGTATGAAGTAGAATAGAGATCTATAATCAACAAATCAGTTACATCTCAATCATATCATTTCATTGTTACTTTCTTACCATTGTAGCAGTGATCCAAAATCTCTTAACAGAGTTGGTTTAATAGATAGTTTTAAATCCTCTAATAGGGTGACAGTTCCATTGAATTTTTTTAAGACCTCTTACAAGGCCACTCCTAATAGGGTGATTAAATCCTCTAACAAGGTCACACCTAATAGTGTGTTTTGTAACCTTTAACTAGGTTGGCTCCTAACAGGGCTCACTTCAAAAGAGTGAAAAATAGTAACTAGTTACATTGGTGGTTTTTCCCATATTGGGTTTCCATGTTAAATCTAGTGTCTCGTGTGTTCATGTTATTTCTCTTATGCTTGCAAGATGCATTATTGTTAATGTCTTAAGATATGATAAAAGTAATTCACACTCTATATTTATCGAGTTACATTATTTTCAGTGTATTTACTAAGTGACAATAGCAATTAGTTTTATAAGACATCTAAAGGATCTGTGGATTTATTTTTGTGGTAACTGATTCACCCCCCCTCTTAGTTACTCCATCTATATTTCCAACAATTGGTATTAGAGCTTTTGATGCTTGCAAGAAAGGTTTCAAGGACCTAAGCTAAAGATCGAGATGTCTTACAAAAGAGAAATTCCAAAGCTTAACAGAGACAACTTTTCAGCATAATAGGGACTTATGAGACTTCATTTGGCTTCCATTTGTGATTCAAGCTTGAAATATCTCGATGAAGAATACACAACTCCTACTAGTACATTATCTATTAGAGATATTGCTTAGAAAAAGAACCATAACACCATTATGATAGATATTGCATTTTCCCTTAGCTATGAAGAATTTGATGAGATCAAGGACTGCAAAATCACTCTTAAAATGTCGAACAAGCTAAAGGAGATCTATGGTGGTGATGAAAATGTGAAGAGAGGCAAAGCAGAAAGCCTTAGAGGATAGTTTGAACAGATAAGCATGAGAGAAGATGAAAATATTTCCAAATATGTGGAAAGAATCAAAGCTGGTGTTATTGCAATTAGAGCATCTAAAGGAGAAATCAAGGAAGAAACTGTTGTACGTAAATTTCTCAAAACATTGTTTCCTATCTATGTAATTAGAATATCTGCTATTCAAGAAAGGAAGTGTGAGACAAATCATAAGATAACTTTGGATACCTTAGTACAAAGATTAATAGCTTTTGAGAAAGAAAACTTTGACAATTATGTTCCAGCTTCCAAAAATATTGAGTCTACTTTTGAAGCCAAGCTTTCACTTAAGGAGAAAGGAAAAAAAATAAAGGACATTCAGTCAAAAAGTGAAGAAGAATCAAAGGAAAGTTCTGATAGTGATCTTGAAGTTGCTGAAGCTTTACTTGCAAAGAAATATTCCAATGGTAGAGGAAAATACAAAGGTAAAGTTCCCTTAATCTATTTTTCATGTGAAGAATTTGGTCATATTGTTGCCAAGTGCCCAAACAAAGATAAGGATGAAAAGAAGAGTCACAAGTACAAAGACAAAAAGGATTTCAATGGTCATAAATCATACAAGGAAAAAGGTAAGAAAAATTATTTTATGGCTAAATATTTTGATAACAGTGAAGATGAAATAGTTTACATTGATGTAAAAGATGAATCTAATGATGAAGGAGATAAGATGGCACTTATCTCTCATGTTAGCAAAAATGATACATGGATCATAGATAGTGGATGTTCACATCATATGACTGGAGATAAAAAAAAGTTTGAACACTTTGAACATTATGATGGAGGACGTGTAAGATTTGAAAACAATGAACCTTGTTGTATAAAAGGGAAACATTGAATCTCATTAACCAAAGAACTTGTATGTGAAAATTCCTATTGGGTTAAAGGACTAGAACATAATCTGTTGAGTGTGGCACAACTAATCAACATTGGATTCAAGGTGGAATTCATGCATGGCAAGGCAAGATTACTAGATGACAAAGGAAGATTGATTGGATCAAGCAAACAAACAAAAGGTAACCTATTTTATCTTGATCTTCGTGATTGCTCAAGTTGAAGAAAGTTGGTTATGGCACAGAAGGTTATGTCATGTGAATTTTGATAACATGGTGAAAATAAAAAAATTCAGGAAAGTAAGAGGCATTCCTAGTTTAAAGAAACCAGATGTTGGTTTATGCAAGAACTATCAAATTGGAAAAATGGGAAAGACTAATTTTAAAAGAAAAAACTATCAATCCTAAGATATCTTGGAAATTGTGCATACTAATTTGTGTGGACCTATTAGAATAAAAAGCTATAATGGAGAAAATTTCTTTATTCTTTTTGCTGATGACTACTATAGAATGATGACTATTATGTATTTAAAAGAGAAGTCAGAAGCATTTGAGAAATTCAAATGGTATTTGGCAAGAGTAGAGAAAGAAACAGGAAAAAGACTGAAATGCTTAAGGTTAGACAGAGGTGGTGAATTCATCTCCAATGAATTCAACAACTTTTACATTGAAAGAGGAATCAAAAGATAGGTATCAGTCCCTAGAACTCCTGAGTAGAATGGAATAGTTGAAAGGAGAAATAGATCCATCATGGATTGTGCAAGGACTCTAATGATTGAAAAGAACGTTGCTATCAAATACTGGAAGGAAGCTATTAGCATTGCAGTTCATACTTTGAACTGAGTACAGTTGAAGAAAGAATCATACAAAACTCTCTATGAATTATGGTATGGCTATAAACCTAATGTAAGCTACCTAAAAGTATTTGGAAGTAAATGTTATATCTTGAAAGAATCTAGAAAAGGAAAGTTTGATGTAAAAGGTGATAAAGGTATATTCTTAGGATACTCCAACAAAAGAAAGGCATATAAATGTTTAAATTTGTCTACTCATAAAATCATAGGAAGTGCACATATGAGAATTGATGAGTTTGCAAAAAGGACTGAAGAAGAAAGAAAAAAGGAACCAGAAGATTACAAGAGATTTGTTTATATTGAACTTGATACATTGCCAGATACATCTGTCAATAAGGAGACTTCTACTCTCGAGTCCTCCTCAGTCACAAAGTTACAAGAAGTTCAAACTGAGTCATAGTCTGAAGCTACTGAGCCAATGCCTACTGAGTCTAAGAAACCAAAGCCAAAAGTTGAAACTCAAGAGGACGACAATGAAATTTGTTCAAAAGGTAAAGAACCTATACTAGCCAAGTATATCAGAAGGTATCATGCACTTGATCAGATTATTAGAGATAAATCAAAAGGTACTATGACAAGAAGTAAGCTAAAAGGTACATGTTTACTTGCTGATTTTGAACCTAGAAGTGTTAAAGATGCATTGAAAAATGAAAGTTAGATTGAGGCTATGAATGAAGAAATAGAGCAAATAGAGAAGAAAAAAACTTGGACCCTTGTTCCTAAGCCTAAAGCTAAAAATGTGATTGGAACAAAATGGGTATTTAGGAATAAGCTAAATGAAGATGGACAAGTATCAAGAAATAAAGCAAGACTGGTGTGTAAAGGATATTCTCAAGAAGAAAGAATTGATTATGGTGAAACTTTTCCTCCTATTGCAAGATTGGAAGGTGTTAGGAGCTTACTTGCATATGCAACACATAAAAGATTTAAAATATATTAGATGGATGTTAAATCTACATTCCTCAATGGTATTCTTGATGAAGAAGTCTACTTTGAACAAACAGAAGGTTTTGTTGATCTACATAAAAGGGACATGGTTTGAAAGTTGCACAAAGCATTGTATGGTCTGAAACAAGCTCCTAGAGCATGGTATGAAAGATTAAATAACTACCTTATGTAGATTGGTTTCTAGAGAACTAATGATAACAATAGTTTGTATGTCAAGGAAGGACCAGATAACAAGATTGTATTGATAAAGATATTTGTGGATGACACTCTATTTATAGGAAATGATGATCTATGCAAAGAATTTTAAGAGAAAATGAACAATGAGTTTGAAATGTCTATGTTTTGTGAGATTAAGTTCTTTGTTGGACTTCAGATACAACAGAGTAGGAATTGTATCACCTATTTTAGTAGAGTAAAATGAACACTAATCTATAAAAAGAATTCTCAATACTAAAAACAAATAAACACTTAAGATAGGACCAAAGAAGACAAAATTGAGGAAAGTAGACCAAAGATGGTAAACTCCTCAAGTGCTTCTCTTGATGATGAAGCTATGTCCCTAATGGATAGTGGATGTATGCTCACGATGTGCTCAAGCTCCAAATGGATGAGTGATAATAAAATATGAGTGTGGATGAATGATTCAACAATGAAGGTATGGAGGGTTTTCAGCATTATAATAGTATTTTGGTAGTTTTTAGGCTCTCAAAATAGCATTATAAGTTTTCTTCAAAAGTGGATGATTTTAGTGAAGGGAGAGGCTTATATTTATAGGCCAAGGGGTGGAAGGATGGACAGTCAAGATGCAAGGATGGCAAGATGGTAAGGGAGGGCTAGGATGCACTCAAAGGGGAGCACATGGATTGTGCTTGTTTAAAGCCAATTAGGAGGTGACACATGTCACAAGGTGATTGGATGTGAGAGGGTAAGATATGGGTTGGTCAAAGGAGTAATGAGGGAGGTTGAGCCATAAATGGAGATGGTTGGGTCAAATAGAGATGGTTGGGTCATAAATAAAGATGGTTGGAAGGAGGATGAGATTGTTGACTTTGGCTTAGAGGTGGTTGGGAGGAGGATGAGATTATTGACTTTGGCTTGGGTTAGCAAGTCTTAACCCTTGCTTAAGTTGTGCACATGATTAGAAGAGGGATTAGGATTAGCTTAGGAGTTGGCTAACCTTATTTAGGGAATGTGACAAGGTTAGAGGGGGGTTTAGGATTAGAATTGACATCTTCTAGAAGAGTCTAGGCTTTTAGAATGAGGATAAATAAGATTTTTTAGAAAATAAATAAAGTTTTATTTATTTCAAGAGTTTAGGTTGAGGAAATATTTATTAAAATATTTTTAATAAATATGAGGATTAATATATAATCTTAATTAAATATTTTGAGTTGGGATTAGGGGTAGGAAATGATGGGATTAGCCTTTAATCAAAATTAAAGAAGGATTTAGAAGATTTTGGAAGAGGTTAGTGGTCTTAAGGAAATTGGCCAAGTTTTGGACAAAAAGTAAATAAATTATTTATTTTGGAATTTTTGGTCAATTTATTAATTAAATAATTAATAAATAAGGAAATAATGTTTAAATAAGATTTAAACATTTTTGGGAGGGATTCCTTAATTAAATATTTTTAATTAAGATAAAGGGATTTAATGGCATAAAAATAAATAAATAAATTAAATAATTAATTAATTAATAAATGATGATGTCATTAGGGATTTTTTTCAAAAAATATAAATACTTTATTTTCTAAAAGATTTTTAGGTGTCTACATTTTGCCCCTCTTTGAGATAGTTTTGGAACAATACTATTTCAAAGAAGTTTGAAGATAGACGACACGAAGGAAACTTTGAAAGGAACATGATTGCACCAGTCCTGAATAGAAGAAGAGAGAGTGGACTGTGTGATGCCCCCTCAAGAAGATGGCGGGGAGAGAAGGGGAGGCCTGATAGCTTCTTGAAAGGTACAAGAATCTAGGACAAGAGGAGGACTAAGGGTAGCTAAGAGAGGTGAATCAAGGAAGCTATGGGAGAATGATACAAAGGAAAACCTTTTGCACAAGGATAACCAATGGGTAAAAACACTAGCTTTAGGGAGAGGGGAGAGGGTGATTGGTTTTCTAAATTGAATCCCAAGGAAGTGAGGTGGAAGATGGGAGATTTGGGGAGATAATGATTCAAGGATTTATGATTGGTGATGACTAAGATTACGATTGATGTAGGAGATATGATGATGATTGTGTAGAAACTATGATTATGATTGATGAAGGAGCTAAGATTATGTTTGATGAAACACCTAAGATTATGATTGATGAAGGAGCTAAGATTATGATTGATGAAGCACCTAAGAGTATGATTGATGAAGGAGCGAAGAGTATGATTGATGAGGCACCTAAGATTATGATTGATGAAGGACCTAAGATTATGATTGATGAAGGAGCTAAGATTATGATTGATAGAGGAGGTATGATTATGATTGATACAAGATTAAATACCATGAGATTGATAGGAGATATGATTGGGCTATGGATAAAACTTGTAGATCAGGATTGTAAGACTAATTGGATGGGATGCTTGGATAGGATGGGATGTTTTGATAAAATGGGAGTATTAAGTAATCCATTGAAGCTTGAGCATGCGGGTGTTCCAAAGGGGAGCACCACCATGTAGTTGAGCACTTATTTTGATATAGGAATATTGGGAATATGCCAAGGTTACTAAGAACATCAAGGCCTTTTTACAAATATTACATAGGACTGACATGAAACAAACATGCAAGGATTGCCCCAGCATCACACATGAATCCCGAAAGAATTAGAGTGGAAATGATACTGGGTAATCCACAAGCAAACAATATTTCCCAAGTGCACCATGTAACCACAAGTGATCACATGTTTGGACTATGCAAGGGGCATATCTAACTAACTCACAAGCAGAAAAGAAAAAGAAAAAGACCTGATCAAAACCTTGCTCTTGAATTGCCCCATTCATAGCACACCATGATATAAAAGATCGTGGCGACCACGAGGAGGGAACAACCCAAATCACTTGAAAGAGATACTTTAAGAACCAAATGTGAAATCCTAAAAAAGAAAATAAATCAAAAGAAAATGTAAATCCATGAAAAGGGAACCTTTTTCCAAAGAGATCGGTAGGACTGGATACTGACAGACCAAGATCAGACGAGAGGAAGGATGCAGCCTGCAAGGATCTATCGGTAATATCAAGGACTAGGATGAGCTGGGAAATCAGAACTATTTAGGACAACATGTTGATGACAAGGGGTCTCGTACAAGGATTCACGAAAGTATCTAACCAAGAGAACTAAAAATGTTTATTTGTATTTGATTTTTTTTGAGCAAGCATGAATGGACGTGAAGAGATGAGAGATATACAATGATACCAAGCGAAGAACTGCCACGCAAGAAATATACAGTGGATAAACCAAAGTATTTACAAGGGATGATCGTACAAAAGTTCAACATGATAGGATAGTGGCGAGAAAGATGAAAATGAGAAGGCTAGCAGAAGAAAATCTAGGGATGAGGAGATAGGAGATAGTGCGAGGAAAAGCATGGAAAGTTAGTGGAAAGAGGTAGGATATAGCATACTGTTACTATAGGGGAGGTGAGCTATGGAAAGGATGGAAGTAGTTGCCAACTTGACTATTATGATGGTGGGTATTGAAGCTTGTTGCCGAAGAGATGGATAGCGTGTAATGGAAGCGATGGAGAATGTTGTGGGTTCTATAAAAGGTGAGTGAATTTGATGAAAGCTGAACAACAAGAAGTGTTAGCTGAAGCATAAGAAAAGTGTGAGTGAAGAATTAAGCTGTGAGGGAAATATCAATGGCCGATTCACAAGAGCAAAGGCAAAAAATGCTAGAGGCGATAGAAGGAGGAATGGGGGGATGGAGTGAAGAGGAAAATGAAAGCCAAGGAGAAAGGAAATGGGTGCGAGGGCAGAAGCGGGGTGTAAAGTGGAGCCAACAAGAAGGAAGAGAAACCTTGCCATGTCAAAGTGTGCGGCATTGTGATCGGAGAGTGGTGGAGGCTAGCAAAAGTAATCCAACTCAAAATCAGCCAGAAGAGGAAGAAGAAGATCCAACCTTGCTGCAACTATTAGCAGAAGGTGCGAGGCAACAAATAGAGGCGATGGAAAAAGAGAAGGAGACAAACTTACCAAGGGTGGAAGTGTGGTTAGAGGGAGCAAGTGCAGAAGATTAGCCATCTGTAGAAGAGACCCTTCCAGAAGGGGAACAAAGATCCGTGATGCGACCAACAACAGTCGAATGGAAGAAGGGAAAAAGTAAATTAGGGGATATGATGCAGAGCTCTGGGGAACAAAAGAGTGACCCAGTGTTGTCTGCATTTTGGCCATTTTGAGCATTGCAATCTGATGCGGCAGTACAAGAAGCTCATGATGCAGCGGTGGTGATGGAAAAAGCATTGGCAATGGAAAAGGAATGGGCTGACCAGGTGGAGAAAGATGCAAATTTCTTTCAAGGCCTGATTAAAAGAGCGCGAGAGGATGGTGCACGAACAAAAGCTGAGCATCTAGGGATGATGTTAATGATGGAGCAAACAAGAGTGGAGACTGTGGGAGCGACTTTGGCAGCTAAGAGAGTGGCGATGGAGAGATGTGAAAATGAATTAGTGCTCCTACAGTTGCAAGTAGAAGCGTACAAGGAGTCAGCAATGCAGACCAATAGTTTAGCACGGAGGGCACAAGAGCAGCTGAATGCATGTAATGCGCGCATTACATGGTACCAGAATCAGTTAAATACATTGAAACATGAGAGGGAGTCAATGAAAATGTTAGCGAATAGATATGAAAGAGAACGTGATATTGGGCAGAGGACAACAACTATTCCAGGAGCAGAAAGACTACGAACAGATATGAAAGATGTCATGGAGCATTTAGTGAGGGTTGCGCGAGAGGTAGCATATTACATGGGATTATATCACCAAGTGGTCCCTTTGGAGCAAAGGAGAAGAGTTGTATACTCTGAAAAACATTTTATGGAGCAGATAAACACCCTCTTGAGGCGTGGTAACATCCCTATCCCCATGGATACACTTTGGGCAGGTGTGAGGATGACTCCAGGGGCATCATCATCTAGGACTGGGTCTGAAGGAATGCCATTGTTTGGACATCCTATCTTGCCACCTCCCCCAGGAAGGCCAGAATAAAAAAAAGCTGCCAAGCATTAGTAGTTGTTGCTGTCGTAGGAGAATAGAAAGTTTGTGCTTATTGTTGTGGCAATCAAAGGGACAACAGATGTTGTTCATAATGTAATGTTATGTTTTGTTTGTGGGATTTTTATGGAAGATATATTGATGTTTTTGTGTGTTTGTCGAATATTTAAATGTTTTTGGGATTTTTGATATATATTTTAATGTTTTTGTGTTTTTGGGATAAATAATGAAATAGTTTGACACTTGTAAAAGTGGGAACAATACAATTGGTAGAGTAAGGGTAACCATGACTCATAGGCGAGAATGTTTGTGTAGATTTAGCAAGTATGACAAACAATAATAAGACAAAATGTGGGGATATTTCTCTAGGTGTGTGATGAGATGGATGTTTATGAGGCGTGGAAAAGGCATTGGGATCTATGCAAGGCATGTGATGGCCAAAAGAGGTCCTTGAAAAAGACGTGTGAGCCAAAAAAATTGTCTCAGGGGCCTGAAAAAGGTGCTTGAGCCTAAAAAGGCAATGTGGGGGCCTGAAAAAGGCGCTTGGGTTGATAAAGGTATCTCGGGGGCCAAAAATGAGCAAAATAGGGCCTTGAAAAAGGCGCTTTAAGCCTAAAAAGGTAGTTCGGGGTCCTAAAAAAGGCACTTGGGCCTATAAAGGTGTCTCGGGGTCGAAAAGGATCAAAATAGGGCCTTGAAAAAGGCGCTTTGAGCCTAACAAGGTATTAGAGTGATCCAAAAAGGACACTTGTATCTTGAAAAAGTATTTAAGGCCTAAAAAGGCACTAGAGTGGTCCAAAAGGACACATGGGCCTTGAAAAAGGCTTTTAGGCCTAAAAAGGCGCTAAATGGGTCCAAAAAGGACACATGGGCTTTGAAAAAAAGCTTTTGGTCCTAAAAAGGCACTAAATGTGTCCAAAAAGGACACATGGGCCTTGAAAAAGGCTTTTAGGCCTAAAAAAGGCGCTAAAGGGGTCCAAAAAGGACACATGGGCCTTGAAAAAGGCTTTTTAGGCCTAAAAAGGCGCTAAAGGGGTCCAAAAAGGACACATGGGCCTACAAGACAGTATTGATAGATTTGTGGAAACTGATTAGACTAAACGTGGCCACTGCAACTTAAATAAGACTCAAAATCCTTCTTGATTCACATTAATAATGGTTGCATGGAAGGAAGGCGACAATTGGCTTTGCGGCATCACTTTTGCTATCCGAGTTGTGCTGGATTTTCCTAAGCTTGAAATTATGTTTCAGGACATTACCACGCTTCTTCTTAATATCAATTTCTTAATATCAGAATTTGAGAGGATTTTTGGAGTGGTATTTTAATGTTTCAAGCTTTTATGGCCATATTTGGTATTTATGACCCCCTTTGGAATGTTTTGGAATTTTATTGTATTTTTTTGATATTGTTTGGGCAAGTTTTGAATTTTTTTTGGTATTTCTGGGTGATTTTTGAATTTTTTTGGTATTGTTGGATGATTTTTGAATTTTTTTGGTATTTTTGGGTAGTTTATGAATTTTTTTGGTATTGTTGGATGATTTTGAATTTTTTTGGTATTTTTGGATGATTTTTGAATTTTTTTTAGGGTGCTTTTCAGTGATTTTTGAATTTTTTTGGTATTGTTGGATGATTTTTGAATTTTTTTGGTATTTTTGGGTAGTTTATGAATTTTTTTGGTATTGTTGGATGATTTTGAATTTTTTTGGTATTTTTGGATGATTTTTGAATTTTTTTTGGGTGCTTTTGGGTGATTTTTGAATTTTTTTGGTATTGTTTGATGATTTTTGAATTTTTTTGGTATTTTTGGGTAGTTTATGAATTTTTTGGGTATTTTTGGGTAGTTTGGGTAGTTGCGTCGGCTATCAGCATTGTCTTTCCCTCCATCCTTGTGGGTTTGATTTTGGGGTGGTTTGTGCATAATCCTTTGGCAATCCGTTGGAGGACATTGAAGGGCGAGTTTGGCTTCATTTTCTAGATGTATCAATGGCCGAGAGGTCTATGTGAAAGGGTTGTAATTCTATTGGTTTCTCATTGTGTAAGGTTTGTAAAAGGTTTTTGTCTCATGTCAAGGTCTTTATTGTGGAAAGGAAGGTGTGTGTGAAAGGGTTGTGAGAAAAGGAAGCTCTTTTTTTTTTTTTTTGGATTTTTGGATGATTTATGAATGTTTTTGACAATTTTTTTGGCAATTTTTTATTTTTTTGGTATTTTTGAGTTTGTGGGGGTGAAACGGAGGATGTGAGTGAGATAGTGATGCTGGATGCTATAAGGCTAAAAAATATACAAGCATGAAAAGGAAATGGGTGGATGACTCTGGAATGTAAGATAGAACATAGTAGCGGATGTGCAGCGGATGTATGAACTTTTGGAAAAAACTTGGAAAATGGGGAGATGGGCGATGAGAAGGAAAGGGGTGATACTGGATATGTAGGTCATTGATAGATAATGGAAAGACTATAGTACACCTGGCGCCTATTTGCTAGATTTTAACCAGGGACCTATCCAAGGTGCTTGAATTGCCAAGTTTTCACCATTGGACGCTTTATTTTTCTTTGCCTATTTTTGATTTGCAAATTCTACCCTTAGGCGTAGAATTTCTTGAGGTGAATAATGTTGGTAGGATCATTCAGGACTTCACCTTCAAGGGTAGATAGCTGATAGGCTCCTGAGCCAAAAGATGTTGTGACCACATAAGGACCAAGCCATGTGGGCTCAAACTTGCCTTTCTTTTCTCTGTCAGCTTGAACCTTCATATTCTCTTTGAGGACCATGTCACCTTCTTGAAAACTACGTGGATGGACTTTCCTATTGAAATTGCACTTGAGGCAACTCTGGTAGACCATGAGGTGGTCATAGGCCTGTTGCCTTTTTCATCAAGTAGATCAAGTTGAGTAAGTCGAGCCACTCTATATTCTTCATCAGATATCTGTCCGCGTAGAGAAATGCGGAGCGATGGGAGTTCAACCTCAATAGGTAGGACTACTTCAGCACCATAAACCAAGGAGTATGGAGTTGTGCCAGTGGCTATGCAAAATGAAGTGTGGTATGCCCATAGGGCGGGATTGATTTGCAAATGCCAATCACGGCCGGAGTCATTGACAACTTTCTTGAGGATTCTGAGCAGGGTTTTATTAGTTGCCTCTGCCTGACCGTTACCTTGTGGGAAGTATGGGCTAGAAAAATGATGATGGATATGAAGGGAAGTGCACAATTCCTCCATATTTAGGTTTTCAAAATTACCTCCATGGTCAGTGAAGATGGTAGCTGGGATGCCGAAGTGACATATGATATGATATAAGATAAACTTGGACACTTGAACTCCCATAGCAGTGACAAGGGGAACTACTTCGACCCACTTAGTGAAGTAATCAGTGGCGGTGATTATCCACTTATGCCCCTCTGAAGAAAGTGGTGCGATAAGACCAATGAGATCAAACCCCCAGCAGGAAAAAGGCCATGGTGGTGCAATGGGTTGCAAGTCCTTTGCTGGAGCTCGGATTAAATTAGCATGTTGTTGACAAGGTAAACATTGTTTCACAAATTCACATGCATCATGTTCTAGAGTAGGCCAATAGTATCCAGCTCGAAGGATCTTCTTTGCTAGCACCATCCCACTCATGTGAGCACCACAAAGTCCAGCGTGTACCTCTTTGAGAGCCATCGCAGCCTCATTTTGATCTAAACATTGAGAGAGAGAGTATCATGATAACCACGACGATATAGGGTTTGGGAAATGATAGTGTATCGGGAAGCTCTACATATAAGGTTTTGGTGTTGGGTTCATGTGAGGTGAGGAGATATGATACCATTTAGTAGGTAAGCATGAATTTCGTGGTACCATGGGGATTGGGGACCAACCAAGATGCATACTTGTGTTGATTCATCATTCTCATATGCGAATTCATGTAGCTGGTCAACCAAGAATTCATATTGTGTAGCTTCACACGGCATTTCCAAGAGAGAACCAATAGTAGCCATAGCATTAGCTGCCTTATTCTGGAGTCTAGGTACTTGTATGAACTGGATCTGAGTAAAATGCTCCTTTAGTTGATCAACAAGATTTTTGTAAGGTAGTAGCTTGTTATCCTTGGTCTGATATTCATTCAATGCTTGTTTAATGATAAGTTGAGAATCACCATAAACTTGAAGTTCTGTGATATTCCATTCAATGGCAATTTTGAGGCCTACAACAAGGGCCTCATACTCTGCAATGTTATTGGTACACCGAAATTGTAGCTTGAAAGATTTAGGAATATAATCACCTTGAGGTGTAATCAAGAGTATGCCAATGCCAGAGCCATGAGATGTATAGGAGCCATCAAAATATAGCTTCCAAAGTGATTGTTCTTCTATCAAACAGAGGTATTCATCTGGAAATTCCATGATTAGTGGGTGATCTGCAACTAAGGGTGCATCAGCCAAGTGATCTGCAATAGCTTGGCCTTTGATGGCCTTTCTGTCAACATATTGAATGTCAAACTCACTGAGAAGTGTAACCCATTTTGCTAGGCGTCGAGTGAGTATTGTGCGAGAGAGCATATATTTTAATGGATCAATCTTTGATATCAGTTGCACAGTATGACTCAACATGTAATGACGTAGCTTCTAGGTGGAAAACACTACTGCTAAGCATGCCTTCTCCATTGGCGTGTAGTTGAGCTCATAGCCCACTAATGTTCGGCTAATGTAATAAATAGCTCGTTCCTTTCCTACATCGTCAAGTTGTGCTAGAAGAGCACCTAATGCTGTGGGAGTAGCTGTGATGTACAATATGAGTGGGCGCTCTACAACTGGAGGAACCAAAATAGGCAGATTAGCTAAGTATTGCTTGATGAGCTCAAAATTGCATTGACAAGCTGAGTCCCACTTGAAATTTTGATCTTTCTTAAGCAAGTGAGTGAAAGGTTGACACTTATCAACAAGTTGAGAAATGAACCACCGGACTGATTGGAGTTTTCCTTGCAAAGAATGAAGGTGCTTGAGTGTCTTAGGAGGAGCCATATCCATCATGGCTTTGACCTTCTTGGGGTCAATCTCAATACCACGCTGGGACACAATCAAGCCTAGGAGCTTGCTTGAGGTGACACCGAAGACACATTTCTTTGGATTCAGCATGAGACGATAATTTCCCAATCGATTAAACACTTCTTCGAGGTGAAATAAGTGATCAAGAGCATTGAGAGACTTTACAAAAATATCATCCATGTAATCCTCAATAATCTTATGGATTAGGTCATGGAAGATGACTGTCATGGCATGCTGATAGGTTGCCCCAGCATTCTTTAGCCCAAATGACATCATATTATAGCAGAATGTGCCCCAAGGTGTAGTAAATGTTGTCTTATGTTGATCTTCCTCTGCTATATGAATCTGATTATATCCAGAGAAACCATCCATTAGTGACAAGAGTTCATGACCTGCGGTGAGATCCACAATCATGTTGATATTTGGTAATGGAAAGTCATCCTTCGGACAAGCCTTATTAAGATCCATAAAATTAGTACAGATTCTGATATCACCCGAAGGCTTGGTAACAGGTACCATGTTAGAAATCCATTCAGAATAATCTATTGGGCGAATGATTTTGGCCTCCAACAATTTTTCTAACTCCGCTTTAACCAATAAAGCAACTTTGGGGTGCATCTTACGGAGCTTCTGCTTAACGGGCCTGGCCCCTAGATCCATTGCTAGTGGTGTATGACTAGTTTGGGGTCCAACCCTGGCATGTCCTTATATGACCATGCAAAGCGGCCCACATTTTCGCGGAGAACCTCCATAAGAAGATCTGCTTGTTCAGGTGGTAGAGAGGTTGCGATGTATGTGATATGTGGGACCTCTGTCAAACTAATATTTACTAGCCAAGTTTCCTCTGTCAAAATGGAACAGATAGGATGCCTATGCTCTTGCAGGGGAAGGATGAAATCTCCATCTTTAGGTGCCTCAGAGAGGTTTTCACCATCAGATACATCCTTTATTTTTAATTCATTTTTTGAGTTATCCAATGATGCTCCAGAGGAGTTTTCACCAGAGGACATTTTTCCTTTGATTTTTTTCTTTTTTGTTTCTTTTTGTATTTCTATTTTGCGATTGGAGATTTCCTCCTCCCCGAAGTAACCTGTAGGATCCAGCTTGTAGACATATGCCGATGGTGGTGGCAGCCGTTTATGTGGCATTTTTGCCCCCATGAATTTAAGAAGTGCGTGCTCAGTAGAGAACTTGTCAACATGAACGACATTTGGTTGGTCCCAATCTATGAGTTTGGGGTGAGCGAGCGGGAGGTCTATGAGATTCAAGGATAATTGGTAGAGCACAGAGGCTCCAAGGATTATTTCGTCAAGGAAAATATCATCGTAAGCTTTCTTTTCAACTTCCTTAGGGATGTCTTCAACCTCAACAAGAGTGTTTTGGATGTTCGTAAAGGCGTGGCCTTCCGTTGTAGTGCCCCCAATTGCGGGGAGTCCATAGCCCAAGCCTTGAGTTTTCTGCCCTTGGTGTGCTTCTATAGGTTGTCTCATACCTGATTCCTGGTAGCCTAAGCCACCTCCTTGATAATCCCATTGCTCTGTGGCCAAACGATGTGACCAGGGATATTTTTGTTTAAAGTGATCAAGAAGTGCTTCACTTTTAGGAGGGGGCTCCTTGTATAGCCATGTGTTAATGTCTGGTGCATTCTCTTCTCCATCAAGAATGCCTTTGGTAATAAATGTGGTAGCACCCATTTATTGAAGTTGAGAGGTGTTTTCCGATATAGGCCCTTGATGTGTTGGGCATCCTTGAGTATGGGGATCAAGTGGTAGAGCGCCAACAACAAAAGCATCTGTAAGACTATACTCACCACAACCTTGGTAGTTGATCTTAACCGTGGAGAGGGTGGAGGCTAAAATGGTGTCTGGATCATGGCAGGTGCCAGAGGAACTGGCCATGGTGGTGCCAATTTTGATCCCAGGATAGTGATTGGTGTATGAAGCTTCAACCGCATTGCAATAAGCAAAGGGTTCAGGATCTACGTGGATGGTTATCTCAGTGCCATTATGCAAAAATTTGATACACTGATGATATGTGGATGGAATGGCCTTCATGGCATGAATCCATGGGCGACCAAGGAGGATGTTGTATGGAAGGTTAAGATCAACTACATGGCAAAGTATTTCTTGAGTGGCTGGGCCAACTCCTATAGGGAGCAAGATGGTTCCTTCAGTGGTGCGCTCCAAATTGTCATAGGCCTTGATGGTGATTACTTCATTAATGATATCTGCCTCAGTGTATCCTGCCTGTTTGATGAACTTTAAAGTACATAGATTTAAAGCCGATCCATTATCTATCATGACCCTTTTAACAGCAAAGTCAGAAACCATGATGGCTATGCGAAGTGGAAGGATATGATTTGGTTCAACTTTTGGGATATCAATGGTTTTGAAGGATAAGGCACATGAGGCCAAAAGATGGCCAACCAAGTTGCGAAACTCGGTGGCATTTATGTCAGAGGGGACGCATGACTCATGTAGAGTACTGTTGAGGATCTCTTGATAAAGTGGGCTTGTTCGTAAGAGATCTAGAATGGAGATCTGGGCTAGTGTGTTTCCAAGGTGTTCCAAGATGTTATATTGTGGCCCTAATGAGGATGATTCTGATGGAGATGCTCTAGATGGAGGTGGTCTTGACGGTGCAGAAATAGGTGGGCCAACTATATTGAGTCAAGTCCGGCGAGTAGCAACTGTACATTGGGTATCTGGGCTGTTAATGTTAATGACGTTGATGGATGGCTCAACCTATGATATGCAACCGATAAGGCTTCCATAGTCTAAATACACTAAGGTATAATTTTGAGACTTGTCTCGGTTATCTCCTTGTTTTCCTTGAGTATTGTTCAGTTTGTTGATAGGTGGGTTTGCAGGTGCTTTTCCTAGGTTTGTGTTATGAGGAGGGAAAGCATTTTGATACATCATTAATCCTGCATTGGGCGAAGTTTGTGCCACCACTGTGATTTCCTTTTGATCAATTAGGTCTTGGACATAGTCCTTGAGTTGCATGCATTTGAGAGTGGTATGTCCTTTGACATGATGGAATTTGCAAATCTCATTATCTTTATACCAAGATGCCCTAGATTGGTTTGGTTCCAAGGGTTGTGTTGGTGGATGTCGAATAAGATTATCCTTAGCTAGTTTTTCAAAGATTGCATCAAGAGGTTCCCCCAATGGGGTGTATACACGAGGTTGTCTTTGAACACGAGGTTTAGTACTTGTTGAAAGTGTGATAGCATTGTTTTGATTATGATGAGAAGGTATTTTTTGATTTTTTTGTATGGGTGATGGGTGATACATAGGGGGTTGTTGTTGATAAGTTTGTTGTTGGCAAAATGTGGTGGGAACATTGGTAGCCGCCCCAACAATATGGACCTGTAGAGTTTCGGTGGCACCATCTGTTACTATATTCTTGTTTTTGTTCCAATATCGAGTTTTTTCATTGCTTGGACCTCAGTCTTGGGTGTTTTCTTTGTACAATCTAATGACACCATCCTTAATGAGGCCTTGCTCAAGGCCCATTCCTTTTTCTTTGATGTCCTTGTACATTTGCAAACAATTCATAACCATATGATGAGCAAGGCTTGGGTGTGCATTATTTATGAACATCTTGATAAGATGACGCTCAGGGATGGTACAAGAGATCCTTGTTGTGAGGATCTGCCAGCATTGCAAGTATTCTGTGAGGCTTTCTCCACCTTTTTGTTTAGTATGGACTAGGTCTACTACAGACAGTTCAGTTTCAACAAGATGGGTATATTGAGCAACAAACGCCTCAGAAAGTTTTGAAAATGTTTTAATAGTACCTTGAGGGATACGACAGAACCATTCCAAAGCTAGTCCTGCTAGGCTCTTGGGAAAGAGCTGCATGAGGAACACATCATTATAAGCTACCTCCTGAAAATGCATATAGAATTCTTTAACATGTGTGACTGGATCACTTTTCCCTCTAAATTTGTCAAACTTAGGGGTCTCAAAATTTTTAGGAAATGGTGTCATCATGATGGTTTTGTCAAACGAGTATGGGCAATCATTCTCAAACTTGAAAGTTTTGGAGTCTGTCCCATCTTTGAGGGCTTTGAGAGCATTTTTCATCTCTTCCCATTAAGAGTTTATAGGTGGGGGAGCGAGTGCCCCTAGCGTAGGATACATGCCTGGATCTGATGGTTGCGATTGATATGGAAAACTTTGGTTGCCATATGGCATCTGTGGAAAAATAGGTTTCATAGCTGGAAGAATGGATGTTATGGGTTGTTGGAATGTGTTTTGGGTATATTGTTGCATCTGCTGAGAAGTTTGTTGGTAGGGAAGATAAGTATGAGGCTGCTGCCCTATGAGATATCATTATGTAGGTGCTTGAGCATATTGTTGGTGTGAAGACTGTGGCTAAAAGGGTGGTAAGGTGGTTAATGCTGGTGCCATGCTTTGGGAATACATACCATGTCAAATATATGTGGCTTGTGCTCCTACTTGAGAGTATGACTGATTATGAGTAGGTGCAAGGTAATTATTCTGTGGCAGAGTATTCATCATAGGGAACTGTAATGGTGGGATGGTTTGGCTATTTCCCAAAGGTGGCATGGAGAGATAGTTGGTAAGGGGTGGTAATGAATAACAATGTAAAGTGGTAGATGAAAGTGTTTGAGGGGTGGACATGGCTGTAGTGCTAGGGGGAAGACCAGTGGTAGGTCCTTGCGTTATAGCAACATTCCAAGGTCCCAAAGGAAATGAGGCAGAAGAGCTTTGGCTAGCTTAAAAGGGGTTGATAGTGATGTTGGGTGGGATGGAAGATGAGGTATTTGACCCTAGTGGTGGCATTTGAGTAGTAAATAGAATAGGTGTGCTGTGAGGTAGAAGTGAAAAGGTAGTGTTGTTGGATGTAAACGAAGGATTTGGGGGAGTAGAGAAATGAGTGGTTGAAGCAGAGGCAGATGATACACATGAGGTTGGTTGGGATGTAGCATGTACTAAGGGTTGAGTGAGGATGGGATGGGTGTTTTGTGGAATAGGAGCAGGCACCTGGGTTGAGGGTATATTCGGGTCTGCAGGTTCTGTCTGATGTGGTTGACATCCAGAGAAAGGATCGGTAAGAACAGATGACTCTATGATTGGTGGTTGCCACCCAAACAAAGGGTGTGTAGGATTTGAAATGTTGATAGGTGGTGGATGCCCAAATTCAAAGGAACCAACATTATCCCTTAAGAAATTTTCCATGATGGTTTTCTTGTTTCGGTCTATGCTGGCATTAACAATGGTGGCATGACCAGGTTGGTTCATGAAAGCATCAATGTCTATGGAGGAACCGGTCTCTTCGGGGATTGTGGTGGTGGATCTGGTGCCATCATGGAAACAACAGGGTATGGCTGAGCTCGAGATGTGTTATTACTATGACTAGGATCCATGTCCTTTTTCCTTGTGTTTTTACCAAAATGAGTGGTGGGTGGCATGAAAATGCAGAATGTTCCTAGGGATGAGATGCAATAATGCTAATGGATGCAAAGGGGGAAGGCTATTTTATGCAAATGATTTCCTAGTTTGAGACAAAGCTACATGACAAACCTAAGGAGGATTGGGTTGGGGATTCTAACTTCAAAGATATGTTGCCAAAGCATGAAAGGTCTACTTTTCTATGTGCAAGCTTGGTGGTGATTGTGTCAACTTAAGGATAGACTGATGATCCTTTAGGAAAAACATGAGATTAACCACTTGTGGATCTCAACCTTTAGCTCAAGGTGATGAGGGATGACAAGTGACAAGCCTAGATTACGCTAGACAAAGCTCTGTCAGAGGGATAACCTCGGTGAGACTAGTGGATTTACAAGATGGTAGAAATGGCCTAAGTATGCCCTAAGCTAGGATTGACCAAGTTTGGCAAACATTCATTCAACAAATAAAAAATCAAGCAATAGATAGGAACAACCACATAGAAGTTTTTGATTCTCAGAATGTGATACTTGCACCAAGGAGTGTGTATGTTTTACAAATGTTTCGATCAGTCACTTCAAACACATTAACACCCTAGATGGTTGTCTGCAAGGCTGACAGTTGGTTTAGCTAGGGAGTCCTCGATATACCCAAGGTACGTGAGGCCCAAATCCATAGATGAAAACAAAAAGATGTCGCATAGCTGAGAGGAGCGGTAACCCACTTCTCCTCTTTCACTTCTCAAGGGTATAAAGTTCCTTGAGGCTTAGCCCGAGTGACAAAATCTTGATCCCAAGAGAGGTGTCTTTCGATTCACCTCCCGGTTCTTATACTCCGCCGGAATGCTAGAGTTGAGGTCGTCCAAGGGGTGATGAAATCCCCAAGTAGACCTCCTAAGAAGACAAACAAGGTTTTGGATCCTAATCTTATGCACCCAAGATGGCCTCGAAAGACGACAAGGGGAGAGAAGACTTGGATGACCTTGGGCTAAAAAAAACGCTTGTTCTTTTACCAACTGACTCTTATGTGTGCCAATCTAGACTTTGCAAGCACTCATGTTTAAGAGACAATGTTCAATTCCAACTTGAAGTGCCAACAAAAGTAAATCGATCGAAGAATGCAAACAAGAAGAAGAGTTAGGGTCAACAAGAAAGTAAACCCGCGCGCCCGGAGGCCCTCCACGTCAAGTATCGATTGATTTTTCTTTAAGGCATTCAAGATTGAGTGTGAGTTTGTTTTAAGCCCAAAACAAAAGTGTATGAAATTTGATGTCAAGCGCGTGCCTGGAGGCCCTCCACGTCAAGAGTTGTTCAATTTTAGTGCCCAAATGAAGTGTTAGCGAACCTAATGTGCATTCAAGGAATTTTCTAAGTTAGAAAAACTAATAAAAACACAAGTAAGTGATGTTTGATCTTTGTGGAGCACTTAACACCCTCTTAGGTGGACCCATCCCCATAGATGGCACTAAGATTGCAACCAATGGTTGAATTGATGGGTGATTAAAGAGGGTGAGTCCAACTACAAACTCACTTAAAGCGTCTTTATTTGGTTTTTATAATTTAGGAAGTTTCTAGAATGTAGATTCTTTTTATGCCCAAAAATTGAAGTGTGAGATATTGCAATGGTTAATTGATCTTTTGCATTCAAGATTGAGTTTGTTTGTTTTAAGCATACATTCCAAGAAAGATTGATTTTAATCCATGGCATTCAAGATTGATTTAAGCGACATACATTCAAAGACAAGTGTTTAAACATTCAAGTTCATTTTAGCAACATGCATTCAAAGACAAGTGTTTAAATTTTCAAGTTCATTTTCCAAGAGCATTAAACCATGTAAGGAGAACCTGCAAGAAACGTGATTAGTGGTTTCATAGAAGTCTTCAACCAATAATGCATGAGTTAGCAAATATCCCTGCAAAAACCATCAAAGTTCAGTCATTGATAATGAAAATAAGTATTTAAAAGGCTATAAAATATGATAGAAACCAATACCATCATGACGAGCTCGAAACCAGCTTTTCGAGGATATTTCATTTTCTGAAAACAGAGTCCAGATGCTCAAGTTATGAGCAAAACACCAAATGTTGCTTCTCAAGGCTTAAAAGGGTATGTAGAAATGATGTCGTGCTGACATCATCAAAGTGCAAGTTTAAATTTCATGGCCATATGGCTGTCATAGGCATAAAAAAAAAGATTTGACCTGCTAACATGGCAGATCCAATGGGCATGGACTATGCATGATTAGAGAGTGACTTGATATGATGATGTTTTGCTACAGTGGCTAGAACCCAATGAATGAGAGCAACGGTGTTGGTGGTCTTCAAAGGCCGCAAGCTGTGACTAGAAATGGCGTTGTGGTGGCTGCCCAATTGGTTTGGATGGGTTTGGATGGTACACTTTTTTGAAATTTTTTTTTTTTTATAACACATATATATGAATATGCATATTTTTACCAAACTTTCACAAAAAAAAGGTGTACCCAAAATTTTTTTTTTTTTTAAAAATTTTTAAATTTTTTTTTTTAAGAATATTTGAAGAAGAGAGAAGATGAGATTTTTTTTTTTAAATAAAATAAAAAATGGCCAAGATCCCACAAGAAGAAGTAGATGGAATAGAAGAAGAATATAGACAAGAAGAGGAAGAAGAATTCAAAGTGCTCCGTCCACCTATAAGCTTGAAAAATCTGAAAACACTCTAAATCACATTAGCATATTTGCAAAAAACCCGTGAAGTGGGTCCCACCGGGCGTGCCAAAATGTATCACCTATTTTAGTAGAGTAAAATGAACACTAATCTATAAAAAGAATTCTCAATACTAAAAACAAATAAACACTTAAGATAGGACCAAAGAAGACAAAATTGAGGAAAGTAGACCAAAGATGGTAAACTCCTCAAGTGCTTCTCATGATGACGAAGCTATGTCCCTGATGGATAGTGGATGTATGCTCACGATGTACTCAAGCTCCAAATGGATGAGTGATAATCAAATATGAGTGTGGATGAATGATTCAACAATGAAGGTATGGAGGGTTTTCAACATTATAATAGTATTTTGGTAGTTTTTAGGCTCTCAAAATAGCATTATAAGTTTGCTTCAAAAGTGGATGATTTTAGTGAAGGGAGGGGCTTATATTTATAGGCCAAGGGGTGGAAGGATGGACAGTCAGGATGCAAGGATGGAAAGATGGTAAGGGAGGGCTAGGATGCACTCAAAGGGGAGCACATGGATTGTGCTTGTTTAAAGCCAATTAGGAGGTGACACATGTCACCAGGTGATTGGATGTGAGAGGGTAGGATATGGGTTGGTCAAAGGAGTAATGAGGGAGGTTGAGCCATAAATGGAGATGGTTGGGTCAAATAGAGATGGTTGGGTCATAAATAAAGATGGTTGGAAGGAGGATGAGATTGTTGACTTTGGCTTAGAGGTGGTTGGGAGGAGGATGAGATTATTGACTTTGGCTTGGGTTAGCAAGTCTTAACCCTTGCTTAAGTTGTGCACATGATTAGAAGAGGGATTAGGATTAGCTTAGGAGTTGGCTAACCTTATTTAGGGAATGTGACAAGGTTAGAGGGGGGTTTAGGATTAGAATTGACATCTTCTAGAAGAGTCTAGGCTTTTAGGATGAGGATAAATAAGATTTTTTAGAAAATAAATAAAGTTTTATTTATTTCAAGAGTTTAGGTTGAGGAAATATTCATTAAAATATTTTTAATAAATATGAGGATTAATATTTAATCTTAATTAAATATTTTGAGTTGGGATTAGGGGTAGGAAATGATGGGATTAGCCTTTAATCAAAATTAAAGAAGGATTTAGAAGATTTTGGAAGAGGTTAGTGGTCTTAAGGAAATTGGCCAAGTTTTGGACAAAAAGTAAATAAATTATTTATTTTGGGATTTTTGGTCAATTTATTAATTAAATAATTAATAAATAAGGAAATAATGTTTAAATAAGATTTAAACATTTTTGGGAGGGATTCCTTAATTAAATATTTTTAATTAAGATAAAGGGATTTAATGGCATAAAAATAAATTAATTAATTAAATAATTAATTAATTAATAAATGATGATGTCATCAGGAATTTTTTTCAGAAAATAAAAATACTTTATTTTCTAAAGGATTTTTAGATGTCTATAGGAATGGTATCTACATCACTCAGTCTAAGTATATCAAGGAGATAATCAAGAAGTATGGTATGGAAGATTCAAAACTAGTTGGAACCCCCATGTGTACTAGATTAATACTTACCAAAGATGATGACTCAAAAGAGGTAGATCAGACCTTATATAGATCAATGATTGGAAAACTATAGTATTTAGTTCATATAAGACCTAATATTGCTCTTGTAGTTGGTATAGTGGCAAGATTCTCAGCTAAACCCAAAGAAAATAATATGATGGCAATCAAAATAATCTTGAGATATTTGAAAGGCACTAAAGACAATGGTTTATGGTATAAAATTAGAGGAAATTTGGACCTAAAAGTGTTTATTGATGCTGATTGGGCTAGAAATCTTGATGACATAAAGAGTACAAGTGGTGGAGCATTATTTCTTGGTAAAAGGTTGGTATCTTGGACAAGCAAAAAGAAAAATTACACATCCCAATCCACAATAGAAGCAAAATATGTTGTAGCAATAGTGAACTGTTCTAATATTGTTTGGTTTAAACAGTTGTTGGAAGGCATGAAAGTTGAGATCAACGAACCAGTTGTCATGTTTTGTGATAATACAAGTGCAATTAACATATCAAAGAATCTAGTGATGCATTCCAAAACCAAGCATATTGCTATAAAATATTATTTTTTTAGAGAACTAGTGCAGGACAAAGAAATCAGATTAGAATATGTCCATACAAAAGAACAGATTGCAGACATATTTACCAAGCCATTACCTAAGGATGCATTCCTATATATAAGAGGTAAGTTAGGGGTCATTCCCCTATCTGAATCTCACTAAATAAAATTTTAGTGATGCATCAATAGGAACCAAGTTGAAGATCTATTAGTTGATGTTGCATAGTCAAGAAAACATTGCATATGAATCAGTACTCAAGGTACATTGATCCTCATTCAGTATGTGTTGTTTTTGGCATGTGTTATCAAAGAGGGAGAGTTTACTATTATATCTTTTTGAAATTTTTTTTGAGAAAGAAGCTATGTAATTCCTTCACAGAGGGATATTACTACATAAAAGAGAAGCTTGTGGTATAAAATCTAAGAGGGAGAAATCTTTTGTCAAAAAAAGTTTTGTTCTCAAACTTTATTGTGCTATGACATGTTGTGTTGCCATCAATACTAAAGAGGGAGATTTTTGGATACAATTGTCTAATTGTGTGTTGTCTTTGATGTTACACAAATGTCATATCAGTTGTCAATCAGTGCTTACCAAGCTCACTTGGTCAACAAGACAGTTTTCTTTGTCTATCGAGCATTCCTAGAAATTACTCTGCAGAGATAGTGTCGACTGAGCTCACTTGGGCTTCAAAAGTATTATAGTAGGAAGTAGTGTTAATTGAGCTCTCATGGTTAATGAAGGAAAGTTGGATAGAGTCAATGTTCACCAAGCTCACTCGGTTGACAAAGGACTTTGCAAGTTCGTAGTGTTAACCAAGCTTCTATTGGTTAACACAGGAGATCATCTCAGAAATAATGTTTACCAAGCAGGGTCAGATATCAAAGGATTTTGTTGATTTGGGATATGAAGTTTAATTATTTCAAATATTGATCCTAGCTGACTATGGTAATGATTATTGGTCATTGTAATTTGTATTGAGCTGACTTGACAATCTAAATGATATAAATATAAGGTCAAGTTGTGATTTTTAGTAGTATGTAAAGTGTATTTGATTGATTGAGAAGTGTGTGAGCAAACTTGAAGGATGGTTAGATATCCTTGTGGAGCAGAAAAGAAATATACGATTAGGAAGGATCCAATATGAAGCATAAAAAAGATCTATAATTAGCAAATCAGTTGCATCTCAATTAGGTCATTTCATTGTTACTTTCTTTCCATTGTAGTAGTGATCCAAAATCTCTTAATAGAGTTGGTTTAACAACCATTTTTAAATCCTCTAACAAGGTGATAGTTCCATTGAATTATATTAAGACCTCTTACAAGGCCACTCCTAACAGGGTGATTAAATCCTCTAACAATGTCACACCTAACAGTGTGTTTTGTAACCTTTAACTAGGTTGGCTCCTAATAGGGCTCACTTTAGAAGAGTGAAAAATAGTAAGTAGTTACGTTGGTGGTTTTTCCCATATTGGGTTTCCACGTTAAATTTGGTGTCTCATGTGTTCATGTTATTTCTCTTATGCTTGCAAGATTAATTATTGTTAATGTCTTAAGATCTGATAAAAGTAATTCACACTCTACATTTCCTGAGTGATAGTAATAATTAGTTTTATCAGACATCTAAAGGATCTATGGATTTATTTTTGTGGTAACTGATTCACCCCCCCCCCCCCCCCCCCCTCAGTTACTCCATCTATATTTCCAACAAGAAGAACCTAAGGTTAACTTATGAGTGTTGAAGCTTGAAACAAATGATGCATACTCTGGAGGAAGTTTTCTCATCAAATTATAGATCAATTTGTCATCCTCTATGGTACTGCCACAATCCTTAACCATTGAACTTAGCTCATCTACCTTGGTGATATAGTCTTGAATTGTGTCAAACTCCTTTGGATCTAATGACATGAGATTTTCATCAAGTTCAAAACCCCTAGCTTTGTCTAATTTTGCATACAAGCTAGCAAACTTATTCCATGCTTCCTTTACTATTTTACAATTATCAATATGGAAGATAAGATCTTCATGTACATACTTCCTCAAAGTACTAATACCAACCTTATTGTTATGATTCCATTCATTTAGTTTATTAGGATTAGGTGGTGCAACCATGGTTCCATCAACATAATCAATTAAACCTTTTTCTATCATTTTACTCCATGCTCTAATTTTCCATGTATCATAATTATGTGGAGTTAAAAGTGGAAACCTAGGAGAACCCATGATGCAAAATAAAAGAACACAAGAGAAAGAGAAGAGAAAACACTCAAGACACACTCCCTAAATCACTCAATTAAAGACACCCCCACCCATGCCTAAAATGGATAATTTTGGCACTTTATACTTTGTGTGTGTACAATTTCCACTTGTCAAAATGAACCAAAGTGGACTTCTAATTTTGATGGTTACAATAAAAAATATGAAGCTATGTCAAGCTCAACAAGATAAGACACAAGACCTCTCAAGGATATAATTAATTACAAGTGCCAATAGGCCAAACTGAGACCAAAATTTGAAAGTACTATGTCTACTTATAATTTTTCCAAACTGATACCAAATCTAGAAAGTAGACAAAAAATTATGCACTTAAAAAAAATATAGCACCTGAATATGTGTCCATATGAGCTTGAATGAAGCCTCTAAAGTTGTAAAAATTGAGATTGGCAATTTTCATAAAAATTTAGGAACAAAAATACAAACAACCTACACTAATGTGTAGATCATGAAATTCTACCCCAAAAAAAACTCAAAAAAGGAGTCCATATGAGGGAGATATTGTTGTTTGAAAATCATCTCTGTAATTATTTTTCCTGAATTGCCACCGTTGCACCTCCAAAAATAAAGTGGCTTTATATTTCACCTCAGATGTCCAATTTTGATTAAACAAAAGTCAATTTAGGGTTTTTTGACCTTGCGAATGTGATGCCAACATCTAATTTGCACTAGCAAGCTCCAATCTTGACTTGCAAAAAAAAAAAATCTCCAGTGGCTATGTAATGAAACTCATATGGCTTTGATACCATGTAAGAATTTTCCTAAGAAAAGAATGAAATTCCAAGATCTAGAAGCTCAAGAGATAGCACAAGAGAGAAAAACTATGATCAAAGGAGAACGGATTAATCAGATAATTGGATGAATACATCATAGAAGTGCCTTGTATATAAAGGCAGCTGATATGACTAGGAGTCAGCAAAGAGGTAAGCGTACCAACTAAGCACATGTCCACCAAGAATGGATTATCCTCCATTTTGCATGAATGTATGTACAACAATGAGAGGATAAGAATGTAAAGGTATATCTCATAAAGATATGTAGTAGACAACATGTGTTCAATTGGAGTGCAAATTACTGTGTTGTCTACATGACAACTCATATGAATATTCAAACTCCTTGGTATCTACATGACAACTAGTATAAAAATGCATTAACCTAAGTAAACTTAAGCAAACTGTAAATAGTAAATACTTATTTACACCAATAGTCCATCACCCTTGAAACTTATGAGTAAGGAAGGCCCCCTAAAATTCTATGAGCTTGCAAAAACTTGATGATTCTATTCCCCACGGTATAGAGGGTTTAGAAGGCCTTGAAAAGGGTGGGCTTGATAGGAGCATCCAAATAAGGTAGCTTGAGTAACTAATCCATCACCCCTAGTTGGATAATGTAATTTTCCTTTGTTAGACCAAAGGTGGATGTTGGCTCTTTCTTTCTTGCAAACATGATTGCTTTCTTGCTAACATTTGTAATCACCTAAAAATGGTACAATCAAATAGGTAACCCTAATCTCAAAAATCAAACAAAAATAATCAAAATTCCTAACACAAAAGACAATCTATTTCTATCACTTAATCTGATCAATGTATCAAATTGCATAAAACCCTTCAAATGTAATAATCCTCAAAAAAATAATTAATTCCTAAATATACAATAATAATTAGCAATAAATCACCATGGACTATTTAATTTAATTCAATTGTCCTAGCACATTAATTAAATTAAACGCATTTGCTAATTACACAATTAAAAAGAATTAAAGTTGATTAAATTGAATTAAATCTCCAAAAAAATCAATTATTTCCTAAATATACAATGATAATTAGAAATAAATCACCATGGACTATTTAATTTAATTCAAATGTCCTAGCACATTAATTAAATTAAACCCATTTGCTAATTACACATAAAAAAGGAATTAAAATTGATCAAATTGAATTAAATCTCCAAAAAAGAAATTATTGAATTAAATATTCAATAAATTAAGAGAAATTGATTAAAAGAGATAAATATTCAATTAAATTCAATTATCTCTAATTATCCTCTCAAAAAGGGAAAATTGATTAAAATAAGGAGTTGAGTTGAGTTCAGATATTCAATTAAATTCAACTATCTTCAATTATCTTCCAAAAATTGAAAATCAATGAAAACAAGGATGGATTGAAAGAGTTGAGTTGAGTTCTAATTTCACAACAAGGAAATCAAATATTAAATGAAATAGTTAACTTGGCCATGCATAAATAAAAAAGGAAAGTCAAGGGAATTATGCCACCATTATAGGAAGTTAAATAGGCATTCTAACCCAGTCAACTCTCAATCACTCCCAATACATGTATATGCAAACACTACACTTCAATAAATAACTACATCCATGGTTACCAAAATTAGAAAATAAACTATATGAAAAACACCATGCAAAAGTGACTTATTGCCTTCTAATCAATAGGAGTTTGTAGCTCTCAAATCCAAAGTTGTATCAATGACTAGACATTATTGAAATGAAATATTTTTTGTATGAATATAGATCTAAGCTACGCTTTTGTGTTTTTTCATGCAAATATGTATGAAAGCTAGATGAATGAAAGATGAAAGCTAATGAAATCTATATGATCTAACAAAGAAATAATCTCAACAACTTCTAAGGCACAATATCTCTAAAGAAATTTCAGCATTGTAATCTTACTCTTCAATTACACATACATCTTATTTTATCTTATCAAAAATAAAGGTTAGAAGACCATCTTTTATAGATATTTCTAGGATGAGAAAGAGTTGAGTTCAACTCCACACACCTTCTGTTAGACAGAGTCTTTGTAGGAGGTGACATACTAGTTCACTACCCCTGATTGGGAGTGATTGGGAGTGATTGATAGTTGACTGGGTTAGATTGCCCAGTTAACTTTCTAAAATGGTAGTATAATTCCCTTGACTTTCCTTTTTGATTTATTCATGGCCAAGTTAACTAATTCATTTAATATTTAATTTCCTTGTTATGAAATTAGAACTCAGCTCAACTTTTTCAATCCATCCTTGTTTTCATCAATTTTTAATTTTGGAGAAGATAATTGAATATTTGAACTCAACTCAATTCCTTATTTTAATAAAATTTCCCTTTTTGAGAGGATAATTAGAGATAATTTAATTTAATTGAATATTTATCTCTTTTAGTCAATTTCACTCAATTTATTGAATATTTAATTCAATAATTGATTTTTTGGAGATTTAATTCAATTTGATCAATTTTAATTCCTTTCTGATGTGTAATTAGAATTGGGTTTAATTTAATTAATGTGCTAGGACATTTGAGTTAAATTAAATAGTCCATCGCTAATTATCATTTTATATTTAGGAAATAATTGATTGTTTTGAAGATTTAATTCAATTTAATTTCCTTTAATTCCTTTTTAATATGTAATTAGAAAATGGGTTTAATTTAGTTAATATGCTAGGACATTTGAATTAAATTAAATAGTCCATGGTGATTTATTGTTAATTATCATTGTATATTTAGGAATTAATTGGTTTTTTTAAGGATTATTGCACTTTAAGGGTTTATGTAATTTGATACATTGATCAGATTAAGTGATAGAAATAGATTGCCTTTTGGGTTAGGACTTTTGATGATTTTTGTTTGATTTTTGAGATTAGGGGCACCTGTCTGACTATACCATTTGTAGGTGATTATATTTGCCCCTCTTTGAATGGATGTGTGAGCAACGCATTTGTTCAAAGAAACTTTAATGTTTAGAGGTTCAAGATAGCTTGATATGGGTCTTAATGAAACTTATTTTGAAGAGAGTAAGGAGTCGACTCTGAGCTTGATTGAATGGACTTTGGTTGATGTAAGTATTGTCTTTGACTTAGAAAGATCAAATATCCATTGAGCATCACCTTTGACTTACGAGGATCAAAGGTTCATTAGGCATCGACTTTGAATTAGATTGGTCAAAGGTCTATTGAGCATCAACTTTGACTTAGAAGGGTTAAAGGTCTATTAAGGTAAGATTGTCAAGAAGACAACTTTGAACTTGACCAAACTAAAGTTGGTTAAGCATAAACTTTGAATTAAAATTGTCAAATATTTGTTGAATATTAAATTGATTACAAACAACTTTGAACTTGATTTAACTAAAGCTGATTGAGCATCGACTTTGAATTAGAATGGTCAAAGGTTTGTTGAATATGAAATTGATTACCAACAAATTTGAACTTGATCAAACTAAAGTTGATTAAACATCAACTTTGACTTATAATGGTCAAAGATCTATTGGATATGAAATTGATTACAAACAACTTTGAACTTGATTGAACTAAAGTTGATTGAGCATCAACTTTGATTTAGAATAGTCAAAGGTATGTTGAATATGAAATTGATTACAAATAACTTTGAACTTGATCAAACTAAAGTTGATTGAGCATCAACTTTGACTTAGAATGATCAAAGTTCTGTTGGATATGAAAATAATTACAAACAACTTTGAACCTAATTGAATAAAAGTTGATTGAGCATCGACTTTGACTTAGAATGGTCAAAGGTAGGTTGACTATGAAATTGATTACAAAAAACTTCAAACTTGGTTGAACTAAAGTTGATTGAGCATCAAATTTGAATTAGAATGGTCAAAGGCTTATTGGATATGAAATTGATTACAAATAACTTTAAAATTGATCGAACTAAAGTTGATTGAGCATCAATTTTGACTTAGAATGGTCAAAGGTTTCTCGATATTTCAAACTTATGAATTAGAAAGGTCAAAAGTTTTTGATTTAGCAATATTTTGGCTTAGAATGGTTAATCATGAAAGAGATTATGAATTTATGATTTAGAGTGGTCAAAATTCAGATTTGAGATTGATATTTAGGTTGACCTTGACTTAGAATGATCAAAGATCATTGAAGTTGAAGAGTGATTAGTAGTTGATGATATAGATTAGAAAATTTAGTTTGATATGGGTTTGATGAAATGAGATTCCCTTAGTTATAAAAATTATCCTATTGATGAGGACATGAGTTTTGTTTATAAGAATGCCCCTAGAGATGAGGACTTGAGACAATGGCCAAATTGAAGTTATGAATTCATCTTGTCCCCTCAAGAGTGAAATTAGATGATGATATCATTAATGAATTGTCTAAAGAGGAATCATAGTATAGAAGAATGAGATTTTATAGATTTAATTATGAAGTGAAGTAGTATAGGAAGAAAGTTGATAAAATTTGTTAAGCCAAATTAAACATTTTTTACCTATTTTGATTGAGGTTGATCAAAATGAGGAATATTTGAGGATGGTTTGAATTTTGATTCTTGTACAAGAATAAGATCACGTCAATACCAAAATTGTAAAGTACATTTTTGAGTTTTTTAAAGATATTAGAATGTGATTTTGATCTTGAAAATGCCAAGCAATAACATAGTGCTTAGGCATCCTTATCTTCATTTCTCACAGTTTCATAGAATGAGTATCATTAAAATGTTGGATATAAAAATGCAAGTGTAAAATGAATGCAAGTCTAGGACTTTAGTCACTGAACCATAAATTTCATCATTGAGAATTTTTCCTTAAGGCCGTAGAATGTCATACAAGCCTCACTGATAGGAATACCATGAGAATATGAATATGGCATTAATCATGATTTGTCAAAATTAGATGTAAGCATTAAGGAACAAGAAGCCAAAATGACTAGAACACCTATTCCTTTTGATTTAGCAAGTAAACATAAGCATAAAAGTATAATTAACACTAGGATGACTAGAATATTTCTTTCATACAAGCACAACAGACACATGCGAGATCCTTCTCATGCTAAGTAATTAGTAAGTATTCTGTCCACAATGACCCTTATGTTCGTAACTAAGAAAGAAGTGTGCTAAGAATACTCATAGTGAACCGTACATTCACTTTTGAAGATGAGTATTAATATTTTATTGTAGCATAGAGAATTAACTCAAATGGGAAAGGAGAAGAACCAACCTCACCAAAGTTTCCATATAAAATGATTTGAGGTATACATGACCATCCAACAAGAGATGGAGGATCTTATAGTGGACACCCCTTTTATATGGACCTTCTAGATCATTGGAACTAAACCAACAAACAAAAAACAAAGAAAAGATCATGCCCCTCGTCCTTTCTCCTCTAGTAAAATTTAGACATCTTGGAGTTTCTTGAAGGGAAATGATAAAGTGAAAGCAAAACACATAAAGAAAATCTCACCATATCTCAAATAGTTTCAATTTTTTTTTTAATAAAAAAATTTGATGTGAGTTTCAAAGGATTGATGTCAAACATTGAAGTTTAGAATGTTTCTAATAAATCTCTTAAGTAAACAGACAACAATAGACAAAAATAGTTAGGACAACTGGTGACTGACACTAAAGAGATCTTATTCAAGAGGAATCTCATTAGTAGACTAAGTGCCAGTAGGTAGATACAATAAGGACAACTGGTGACTGATGAAAGAGAGATCCTCTAAGAATATAGGGCATTGCCCCTAGACTAGATAGGTTTCCCATAGACTATGAAAAATTTCAGTCCATGTAGGTTCGAATAGAGTCTCGAAGATAACTGAGAGTGCATGCATGAGTGAAAGAAACAAGCTAAAGTAGTAAAGTTATTGTACATAAGCCAAAAGATGCACTGTGAGATGGATCATTTGAAATAAGAGGCATCTATTTGCCATGTTTTCACCTTCTTGGCAAAGATTCTATTGTTTCTACCATGATGTATGTTTGCCAAGTTTTCATCAATGACACTTTTTCTCCTTTTCAATTTGTGTGTTCTTTTCTCTCTCTTTTTTTCTTTTTTTCAATTTGGATTTTTTATTTTTTTTCAGTATTATCAAGGTGCCTATTACTAGGTTTTCACTAGGATAATATATTTTTTCAAGACTTTTTACAATTGTTTAGGATTTTTTAGGACTTTTTCAAAATTTTAGAACTTTTTTAGAGATTACTAACTCTCAAGTAGGATCATATTATTTCGTTACAATGTATAGCAAGGTATAGAATAATATGTAGTAGCAAGCTGGTGGATAAGTAGAGATGGATAGGCAAGAAGTATGAAGCAAGTGAAAGTGATCCTCAAGAACTAGCTCTCCAAGAGTACCCAAGCTAGGGAAAATGTAAGATAGCCATATGAAATGGGTTTTGGATAATCAATGAAAGTCAATGAATGAGATAGCATGATGTCATGAAAGTAACTAATCCAAAAGAGTGGACATTTCAAGAGGCCTATAAGAACCATTTCTTCTTCTTTTTCTTTTGATCAAGATCAAGGGGTCAAGTGGATAGGATAGTGATAGGATAACATGATTAGAATTAAGGATAATGGAGGCTATGAGTGAGTGACTTGGGATAAGCAAGATCATCCCGGTGGATAAGATAATCAATGCTCACAAATAACTAAATAGCATCAAGATCAAAGAGGAAAGATGGACTGGATGGATTATGGAAGAATTATGCATGATGCTTATTTGCCAGGCTCTCATTATTGTACTTGTCCAAGGTGCCACAAGAAGTGATTTTCACCATAGGATGAATTTATTTATCTTTACTTTTTCCACCAAGACATTTGTTTCCAGTTTTTCACCAAGGTAAAAATTTTATTTCATTTTTATTGGCGTGGATTTTATGTTTTTTGGGGAGAATTCAAGTCTTTTGTCAATTTGACTAGTACTCCTATTGGAAGGATAAGTTATAATAAGCCAAGGCCATAGAAAGGTATTATCAAAGATGGTGATGTTGGCATTAAGTCAAGTTTGTTATTAGTGACAACACTTATTCAAATTTTTTATGGTTACTGAGCTCTTTGATTAGTTCCTAGTGTTTGCCATGTAATTAAGTGGGTACCAAGCTTCATAGTTCCTACCGAGCATTCCAGTGGTTACCAAGTGGATTCAGGGAGTATGAAGAAAAGCAGTTTAGATTAAGCAATTTAGTATTCCCTAAGCTTCATAGTGTCTACTGAGTCATCAGTTCTTGTGAAGTGAAGCTAGTGTTAACTAAGTGATGAGTGATTAGGGTTTACCGAGTGTAGGCATGGTAAATGTGGAATTCAGTTTCTACCAAGTGATACAGTATCTACTGAGTCACCACTGTACATCAAGTTCAAAACTATGTTGAAGTAATTAGTATGGATTGAGCCTCTACTTCTACCAAATGCATGATGCTGCTGAGTAATGACAGTGGATGTCGCATATCAAAAAGTTACGAAGTCAATTTTTAGAACTCGGGTATCTACATTTGGGCCAACTTTGTAATATTGGTGTTAACTTGTGTATTGTCCAACCTTGTAATTAAGTGAATTGGGTTGGTATATATGTAATGTATTATATCATACCCAAGAGTAGTAATTTTGAGAAGAGTGAATGTGAATGAAATGAAAAGCATGCAAATGTGAATCAGCAACATATTAAAGTGTATTGTAAGGTCATATCAGGAGCAACCAAGTTACATCTATCACATAGAGGTGATCAATACTTCAAGGATCTTAATTAGCAATTCAATTGTAAGCTAGATCTACTATTTCATCCTAATAGGTGAATCAACTTGAAATCCTTTAACAGGGTAAACTTAACAGTCTTTTCTTTAAATCTCTTTATCGAGTGCATACTTCATTGTATGTTTGTAAAACCTCTAACAAGGTGGACCTAGTAGTCCTAATTGCTCCTAATAGGGCAGATCATGAGAAGTGATCATTGTAAGCCTTAATAGGCCAACTTTATATTGCAGTATTAAATTTTTGTGGTTATCATCCCCACCCTAGTTTTACTTTCTATTTGGAAGGTTTCTGGGTCACCAAATATTGTGTTCAAAGTGTTATATGCTTTTAGTTTCTCATGCATGCAGTAGATTAGATATATTAATGATAATTGGATTATGTTATTAAGTGTTAAAATTGTTAAAAGTTTTAAGGTTACTGATTCACCCCTCCCCTCTCAGTAACCTAGCTAGTCTTGAATATTTCCAACAATTCGTATCAAAGCTTTGTGGTTCTCAAGATAAAGTTTGACAGCTTGAGCAAAGATCAAGGACAATGGAGATATTGAGACTTGACAAAGCTATTGACAATGAAAAGCTAGATCTGGAGATGGCCATAGCTCAACTCAAGAAAGCAAAAGAGCATCTTTCCCAATCTCTAAAAAGAAGAAAAGAACTTGCAAATAAGATTAATGACCACCAATATGTTGAAGAGAAGATTGAAGATTTTCTCCCCTCAAGTGGTTCAGATGAAGCAAATGATGTAATCAAAGAACTCCTAGAAAAGAATGGCTCCCTACAAGAAGAAGTGAGAAAATTGAAAAGAAAACAAGAAATTCAATCAATAAGATTGTTTGAAATCTCAGAATAGAGAAATAAGGCAAAAGAAGACTTGGAGGTAAGGAACAATGAAATTTAAAATCAATCCCTTTAGCAAGAAAGTCTTATCAATCAACTCTCTAATGCAAATGAAGAAATCATGAGTCTAAGATCTAAAAATGAAAGGTTAAGGAACGATTTAAACACTGAAAAGAAAATCAATGTAAAAATGAAAGTTGACCTAAATTTTGAAAAGCAACTCAATGAGATAATAATGAAATCCCAAGAAGATATGGATCGATTGAATTAGCAAAATGAGTAGAATCTTTATAGGCAAAAGGGCAAAGCAAGACTTGGATACAAAGAAGAAGGTGAATCCTCCAAACAAGGTGCTCAAAAGAATCAAAGACCTACTTGCAATTACTATGGTAAGATAAGTCATACATCAAATAAATGTTGGAGTAATGGAAAAGCAAAATTCAATGGAAAATGCTACAATTGCAGTCAGCATGGTCACAAAGATAATGAATGCAAGAAGAAACCAAAATTTGAGAGCAAGTATCACAAATACAAGAAACAAGGTCACAAGGCATCTGAATGCAAATCTAAACCATTCAATCCAGCTAAGCAATTTGTAAAGGCAATATTTGGTTGGGACTACAATACTTGGTGTAGATGTCATTGTTGTGGAGAATATGGACACATTGGCATAAATTTTGTTAGACATCACATGAGAAGAAAGGATACTACGATAAGATGTTACACATGTACTAAACTTGGTCATATAGCTAAGAATTGCATGAATATAGATAGAGTTGAAGATGAAAAGAAAGAAAAAACTAATAGCATTAGGAAGTAGATGAGAAAATAGTGGATTCCCAAATCTACTGAGCAAGCTAGTTCAAGTGATGGTAGTCAAGTCACTCAAGAAGTGGGTGACTCCACCATTTCCAATTAAGTTCTTAAGGAAGAACTAGAGCTATATTTTTAAGGTCACATCTAAAAAAATTCTAGAATTGGAAAGAAAGAAAAGATCCAAATTATATTCTAGATACAAGGGGATCACAAAAGATCAGTATCAGTTATCACTGAGTAAGGTTGGGTCATATTGAGTTAAGTTGGGAGTAACAAGGTTATGTTTGATTGCCAAGTTACAAGCTTTCATGGAGAAATTTGTATAGATAGTGGATGATAGGCTATCATGCACTATGTCATTATGGCTCTCATCGTACTAAGCATTAATGGGAAGTTTTTATCAAAAGGTAGGAAATTGACTTCATTTTCACTGTAAATTCAGTATATTGTGAATAGAGTGATTTGTAGAGCATACCAACGATCTTGAGCAGAATTTGTAGCTAAATTTTTTTGAAGACTTTTCTTAGCTTATCAAGTTATCATGGCATCCAGCAGTAGCAATAGCAAGGTGAAGAAAGGATCTGAAATGTTGGTGTAGGGTCTTGAGTGGAAAGCTCCTAACTTCATATTAGTACCAGCAATTGCAGAAACCCTCGACCCGAATGGAGCTCAATCATAGATACCACCTAAGGTACTTCTTATCAATGACATTTGAACTCATTTTAAATGTGTAGTATAGGAGATAGGAACCCTAGAAATGGATAATTCCCTAAGTGAACTCTGTGTGGATGGTATTCTTAAACCTAAGCATGAACACTTGGAAGAGAAATCTTTAACCCATATTCCTCACCTGCCACAAAACTTTCAGATTAAATGGATTAGGTATATCTTAAGCCGAGTTCATAATGGTCAATTGTGGTTAGAGCAGCCAATTTTAATTACAAAGAAAATGATTCATCACATTACTGGTCTCCCTATGCTTACCAAGGCTAAAGTCACTAAAACCCTAGGTTGGGATGAGTTACGGAAGCAAACCCTAGCCGAGTGGGATAGCAGAGGAATGAAAATTAGTAGTGTATCTAACATAGAACTCAAATTTGGAATTCATGTGATAGCACATAAGATTTATAGCTCAAGTCAATTCAATAGTATGTCGTGCAAAGCAGCTGACCTAGCTTATAAGGTTGTTAAGAAGAATTTTTCATATGACCTAGCAGATTTGATGTTGAAGCAGCTAAAGAAGAATATGGAAAGCATAAGAGCCTCAAAAAATAACTCATGCAAGTTTGGTTCACTTTTGACATGCTTATTTTTCTATGTTCAAAAGTATTTCCCCTATAAAGGCATAATTGTATGAAGGAAAGACACACTAGTCTTATACCAGATCAATGAGTTTATAGCTGAAATGGGTGAAAATTTTGATAGTATCATGGATAATTATTTTGAATCCTTCAAATAATAGATGAATAACAAGTTCAAGATACCACAGAAGTTGGTTGAAGATTATAAGGATGATGTTTGTTTTATGGTTGATAGTGATAGAGTATATATTCAAGTAGTAAGACCCATAATTGTGTGGGTAAAACCTCTTCCATATGAGGTTAATATTGATGAGGCAAAAGAAATAATTGAAGCCCTGGTAAATGAGCCTATAGATCCAAATGCACCTCTCTTTGGAACATATGATGAGGCTAAAGAAAGAATTGAGCTTGAGATCAAGCTTCCACAAGCAATAAACAAAGGAAAGAGGAGGATATCAAAGTTGAAAACAACAAGTGGCCCTCTTATGATTACTGAGGGAAAAGGTGAAGATGAGGAGGAATCTAAAAATGAAGAGGAATTAGAAAAGGAAGAAGAACTAGCAAGGAAGAAAGGAAAGGTGATTATCACCAAGCCACTCGAGCCTTCCACTACAGTATTCACAAGGAGATCCAAGAAGATAGTGATGTTGTCTTCAACTGACCTCCTCCCACATTTCAAGAAAGACTAAAACAATAAAGAGAAGGTGTTGGAATAAACAACTTCAAAGCACTAAAATGTGAGACCAGGATTCTAGTAGAATAGAAAGAGGTTGAAGATCTAATCATGGACAAGTTAGGCAGATGAAAATTCTCTTCTGATCAGTTTGCATCACAAGTCCTTGCAATTTTGTTGGATAAGATCAAGGTTAGATGGGAGGACACCATACAGACTGTCAAAGAATTTTTTTCTCAAACTCTAAAATAGTTGGTGCCCAACTTAATAGTGATAGAGGTGAATAAAGCATTAAAAGACAATGAGAGAAAAATGACTTTGAAGTTCAACACTTGTCTTGTTTTAATGAAAGATGTTGAGTATGTTGTGAAGAATGCCACAAACTTATGGAAAAATGTATTCCATCTTCATAAACCTAGTGATAATCCTATTAAGATCAAAGATGATGATGATGAGAGTGATAAGGATGAAGAAAATGATAAAGACAATACTCCTTTTGTCACCATTAATGTTGAAGATTATCAAGAGTTGATGGAGGATGGTGAAGAAGAAAAAGAGGATGAAGCTAAAGAGGAAGCTAGTCAAGAAGAAGAAGAGAGTGATCCAATTAAGATAGTTGTGACTATCATAGCCTCCCTTCCACACTCTCTAGCAAAAATAACAACATCATCAAGTGTGGAGATAACTTCAACATCTTTGATTGTGACAACCATTGACACATCAAATGTCCAATCACTCCCTGCTACCTCCTAGCTCAGCATATCACAAATAGAAGTGTCTACCACTTCATCAACTGAGTTGAAGAATCCTTCAACTACTAAATCAATCTTTGCAATGGATACAGAGTGTTCTACAATTTTGAGTTCTCTAGTAGTAAGTACAGTTTTCGATTCTTTAGTTTTGGCTACTTCAGTTGTGCACACTTTAGTAAGTGCTTCAATTGTAAATACTTCTATCAGTACTTCACCTATAAATACTTCAATTTTGGGAAGTTTGGAAAATACATTAGTTTTGGATTCTTTAAGTACTCCAATAAGTATTCCATCAATAGGCACTATACAAGTTTTCACTACTAGGCCTACTATTTCCACTATTGTTTCTATTCCAAAATCGAAAGCATTAATTTCATAAGTAGAACCTAAGATTCAACCAAGATCTTTGATAAGTGGAAAGGAAATAGAGGAAAATATAGATCTGGATAAGGATATTGAAATTCCCAAATTAGATTTTGACAATGCTACTATAGATTAGATGAGATTAGTTAGTTAGCTTTTTGAAAAGAAAGCCAAGCAGAAGCAATTAAGAGAGAGTCAGAGAAGTTAGGATTATAGAAAGTGCTAAAAGTATTTTGATAGAGGCTAAAGGTGTTGATGTTGATACTTCTCAACATATTTTGTTGCAATTAGAAGAGGTAGTTAGCAAATTCAATGAAAATTCTAGTGGCCAAGATAAGCTGATGGAGAAAGTAGAGAAGAAGTTTGATAATAAAGTGCTTGAGCACATTGCTCAGCAAATAGCCATTCAACAGGTAGAACTCTCTTCAATTTTGTCAAATATTGAATCCTCCTACACAAATGTAACATCTCTTTTTGCTAAGTAATGTGATGTTACCGAGCATACAAAAGAAATAAAGAGCAAAATGAATAAGATTGATGAAGATCTGAAGGCTAGTGAACAAAATTTGCAACTTGACCTCAGTGCAAGCTCTACACACCATATGAAGATCAGATTCTTATCAGATATGCAAGAAAAAGTGATGAGAGAGGAAGCAAGGATCTAGTCTACACTCATAGACATCTAGAATATGATCCTTTCTATCATGGATATAATGCAAAAGCACATTTCTTATTCTAAAACATTGATCCATGACAATAATTTTTTCAATTGCAGATCATATGATTGAGCTTTCTACAAAAGTACAAGTTGCTCTTCAAACCTACAAAGTTTTGCAAGAAAAATGGGACAAGACCTTAACTCTTATTCTTAAGGTACATTCTGAATTTCTCTCACATTTTGGTGTCTCTATATAAATAGATTGTGTATAAATATTTGGCATTATTTTCAAAAGGGGGGAGAAAGAGAGACATGTATATATTTAAGGAGGAAAGATATTTGTATATATCATGAGAGAAAGATACCATACCAGGAGATACACTTAGTATGACACAATATGTATATTGTATGGGTGAGATATATGCAAATGTATATACAATAGAGTTACAAAGATAAGTTTTGAAAAATAAAAAAATCAGCATGCCATACCAAGTCAGTATCACACTACACTGTACATAAGTTTTGGCTGATAAGTGTTTTTGTCACTAATGTCAAAGGGGGAGATTGTTGGAATTAAGTCAAGTTTGTTATTAGTGACAACACTTATTTAGATTTTGTATGGTTATCGAGCTCTTTGATTAGTTCCTAGTGTTTGCCATGTAATTTAGTGGTTACCAAACTTCACAGTTCCTACCAAGCATTCTAGTGGTTACCAAGTGGATTCAGGCAGTATGAAGCCCAACAGTTTAGATTGAGTAGTTTAGTATTCCTCAAGCTTTGTAGTGTCTATTGAGTCATCAATTCTTGTTAAGTGAAGCTAGTGTTAATCGAGTGATGAGTGATTAGTGTTTACCAACTGTAGGCATGGTAAATGTGGAATTTAGTTTCTACCAAGTGATGCAGTATCTACCGAGTCACTAGTGTACATCAAGTTTGAAACCATGTTGAAGTAATTAGTATGGACCAAGCCTCTACTTTTACCAAATGCATGATGATGTCAAGTAATGACAGTGGATGTCGTGTATCAAAAAGTCACCAAGTCATTTTTTAGAACCTGAGTATCTACATTTGGGCCAACTTTGTAATATTGGTGTTAACTTGTGTATTGGCCAACCTTGTAATTATGTGAATTGGGTTAGTATATATGTAATGTATTGTATCATATCCAAGAGTAGTAATTTTGAGAAGAGTAAATGCAAATGAAATGAAAAGCATGTGAATATGAATCAATAGTAGATTAAAGTGTATTGCAAGGTCATATCAGGAGTAACCAAGTTACATCTATCACATAGAGGTGATCAATAATTCAAGGATCTTAATCAAAAATTTAGTTGTAAGTCAGATCTACTATTTCATCCTAACAGGTGAATCAGCTTGAAATCCTTTAATAGGGTAGACTTAACAGTCTTTTCTTTAAATCTCTTTACCGAGTGCATACTTCATTGTATGTCTGTAAAACCTCTAACAAGGTGGACCTAGCAATCCTAATTGCTCCTAATAGGGTAGATCATCAGAAGTGATCATTGTAAGGCTTAAAAGCCCAACTTTATACTGTAGTATTAAATTTTTGTGGGTATCATCCCCACCCTAGTTTTACTTTCTATTTGGAAGGTTTTTGGGTCACCAAATATTGTGTTCAAAGTGTTATATGCTTTTAGTTTCTCATGCATGTAGTAGATTAGATCTGTTAATGATAATTGGATTATGTTATTAAGTGTTCTTGGATAATTGGATAATAATTAGAAAGATAAGATATGGGAGATGGAGGGATATGTTCTTGAGATATAGGCCTTGGGTCAACTCTTGGATGAGGAGAGATGTGTTGATCTTGATCTTTATTCAGACTTGTTTCTTCATTTTTTGGATTATCCTATTGACATGGACCCACTGCTAAGGATGAGAGATCCTGAAGGGGGAATAGAGGACAAGTTGAAGCAGGCATAGTAGGCATGACATCGCATGAAGGGTGAGAATCTTTAGTCTTGGTAGTATAGAAAAGGTTTTTTGCCAATTGTAAATTACCTTGAGTCTCTTTTAGAGGTAGCCCTTGAGGGTAAACATAGTCAATATGAAAATCATTAGGTTATTTGTTCAATGGAGGAATTTTGTACACCTTAGATGCTTTAGAAGGTGATTGAATTTTGGGAGAAGTAGAAGTTGCATTCGAGCCATTACTAGACATGGGTCTAGGATGTTGATCAAGTTTGAGTGTAGTATATTTATCAAATGAGTCATTAGGATTTTTAATTATGCCATCATCAATTATATCTTGGATTTTGTTTTTCAACTCTATGCAATAGATGAAGTTTTATGCTTATTGTTTCTATGATAGGCACAATAATTACTCAAAAACCACATTCCACATAAAGTGGCTTGAGGTAGAACAATGATTTTGTTTTTAAGAAGCTATTCCAAAGTTGATTTGTAAGATTGTCCCAAAGGGGTGAAGTCACATTTTGGTCTAGGTACCCAAGGTCTTTCTTCAAATATATTTCTAGATTTCTTGGGTGTTTGTGATTTGTTCTTAGATGTCTTGGATTCAAGATCATAAGAATTTGATTTTTTGTTGTCATAGGAGGAAGGAAAAATTTCTCTCAATAATTTGTTTGATGATGTATCATGTTCTTCCTTTAGTTTTTGAAGTTGAGAGTTCAAAGATTGGAGTTGTTTTTTCATGTTTGCAATTAGAATTTCTTCTTCCTTGATAGGAATGTTGGATTTAGTCCATTTGTTTTCAACCATTATGATTTGTTCATTCTTCTTTCTCTCTTCAGAATGTTTATCAAAGCTTCTAGTTTGAATAAACATCAAGATGTATGATAGAAATTGCAAGATAGGTGTAGATCAAGATTACATTGTAGATTTTGTCTCAATTTTAGATGATTATGTAAAGATAGTGAGGTGAAGCACAACAAGGCACGAGTTATCAAAGTAGTGGCTAAATAGCTGAGATGGTGACTCTCACAACAACAAGTGTGATGACACACTAGATAGAGTATGCAAATGGTAGATTTTGAGGCTATCTTTTCACACAGATCAGGATTTTAACCATTTTGGATTGATGGTTTTAGATTTATATACAATTGTTTAGGATGACAGATGACACATATATTATCCAGAAAGTGATCAATTTAGGGAGAGTACCAGACTAGTGAATTTTGAAGCTCCTTGTTTCGCAATTTTTAGATAGTCTTGTATGAGTTTCATTACAGGGTCAAAGGAGTTTTAGAGTAGTTTCTAGTTTGCATAGTTTTAAAGATTTTTGTTTTGACAGAATCATCTTATCAATTCAGTTTTCAAGACACCAAAATAGTGTTTTCAATAGTAGAATGTGACACAAACAATGTTTGACTTTTAAATAATAGAAAAACATCATGTGTATGTTTAAGAGATTTCCACTGGTATAACACAAATGAAGGCAATTCATGCACACATCTACCTAAGGTCAATTTTGGCTACACATGGTTGAAAAAGGTGGCCTCTAATTAACTAGGATTTAGTCAAGTTTCCATCCAAGGAGCATGCTTTTACCTCTCTTTCGAGAGCTTCCGACCAATGCTAGGGAGGTTTTGCCAATATGTGGGGACTAATAGGGAAAGACTATTACATGTTCTTTGTCCTTCACCCCATTAAGGATGAAGGTCTTTGGGCTTTCCTCTCACCAAACATGCTAAGGAAAATCTTGGGAGGTATGCCCCTATGGTTCAAATTAATCTACCTATTTGAAAGCAAGAGAATGAAACCAAAAGTAGGTCAAGGAGTCTGATCACCCTAAGAAGGATGAGAGCATATATCTACTAATTTTGACTTCCAAACACAATAGACATGAGTTGTTCATTTTCAATCCTTTTAGCTAATGAAAATAGGAGGCTTCTAATTAAGCTATGTGTTTGTTCATTCCTTAACTTATTTTCATAACAAATTTGGCATGTTTGGCATTCTAATTCACTACAAAAGTGAAGAGCATAGACCTAATACCAAATCTAAAATTTCAATTAGCTCTTCTACTTAGGCTAGATTTTAAAATTGAAATGCCACAATTTAAGCAAAATGCAAAAGGATTAGGCCTACCTCTTTTTGAAGCTAACAAAGTCCATGCACATTTTTTTAATTTTTTAATTTTTTTTTTGCACATACCTATGTGGTTGTTCTAGCTCCTAAGAATCCACACCAACTTCCACAAACATTAGTTCAATACAAAATATGTCTACAAAATTTTAAGAACAATTCAATATTAGAATTATTTTTTCATGAAAATATCATTAAAATTTTATTAATTATTGAAAATGAATTATATAGATCTAAAATATTTTTTGAAGCCTCTTGATAGCATTTCCAATTTGCAAAAAAAATCTCTTTTAAAGTTCCTTTATTTCTCCTCAATTAATTGTTTTTTAATGAAAACTCATTAAAAATTTAAAAAATCGCAAAAAAATAATTCAAAAAAATATGATTTTTTTTCTTATGGGTTGCACACATCAGTAGCAACCTATAAAATAAATTCATCAATAAATTATGATTTTTCTCCCAAAACAAAATTTTTCATAAAAAATCATTAAAAATAAAAAACTAAACCTTGATCCCAAAAATCTAATTTTTTTTCTATGAGCTACACATATCCATATCAACCTACAAAAAAAAAATCAATATTCAATTCAATGATTTGTGCCCAAAATAATTTTTTAATGAAAAATGACAATTAAAAAAAATTAAAAATCGAAAATCAAACCAAAAAAATTAAATTTTTTTTTTTAGCTATGCATGTGTATATCAATCTATAGAAAAGAATTCATTTTCCAATTTGGTGATTTGCATCCAAAATGGTTTTTTTAATGAAAAATGCATTAAAAAAAATATATCAAACTTCAATCCAGAAAAATCTGAATTTTTTTCTGTAGCTTGCAAACATCAAGATAAACGTGCCAAAAAATTCATTAATAATTTCAATGTCATTTAGGAGATATGAAAAAATCTTTAAAAACTTGTAGGTAAAAATTAATCAACATCTGAAAAATGAGAATTTGAGGCTAAATATCATGTTCAATCCCATGGTGGGCGCCAAAAATGTGTGTGTGAAAGATGGTAGCTATATCTATAAACATGACACTTCAATAAGTCATTACATCCATGGTTACCCAAATCAGAAAATAAACTATATGAAAAACACCATGTGAAAGCGACTTATTGCCTTCTAGTCAATAGGATTTTGTAGCTCTTAGATCCAAAGTTGTATCGGTGACTAGATGCTATTGAAACAAAGGATTTTTGTATGAATGCATATCTAAGATATACTTTTATATTTTTGCATATAAATATGTATGAAAACTAGATGAATGAAAGATGAAAGCTAATGAAATCTATATGATCTAACAAAGCAATAATCTCAACAAATTATGATGCACAATATCTCTAAAGAAATTCCAGTATTGTAATCTTACTTTTCAATTGCACATACATATTATTTTATCTTATCAAAAATGAAGGTTAGAAGGCCTTCTTTTATACATATTTATAGGATGAGGAAGAGTTGAGTTCAACTCCATACACTTCTGTTAGATAGAGTCTTTGTAGGAGGTGACATACTAGTTCACTGCCCCTGATTGGAAGTGATTGAAAGTGATTGAGAGTTGACTGGGTTAGATTGCCCAGTTAACGTCCTAAAAAGGTCACATAATTCCCTGAAATTCCTTATTGATTTAGACATGGACATGATAACTATTCCATTTAATATTTGATTTCCTTGTTATGAAATTAGAACTCAACTCAACTCTTTCAATCCATCATTGTTTTCATCAATTTTCAATTTTGGAGAAGATAATTGAATTTAATTGAATATTTATCTATTTTAGTCAAATTCTCTATATTTATTGAATATTTAATTTAATAATTAATTTTCTTGGAGATTTAATTCAATCAATTTTAATTCCTTTTTGATGTGTAATTAGCAAATGGGTATAATTTAATTATTGTGCTAGGACATTTACATTAAATCAAATAGTCCATGGTGATTTATTGCTAATTATCATTGTATATTTAGGAAATAATTGATTGTTTTAGAGATTTAATTCAATTTAATCAACTTCAATTCCTTTTTAATGTGTAATTAGCAAATGGGTTTAATTTAATTAATGTCCTAGGACATTTGAATTAAATTAAATAGTCCATGGTGATTTATTGCTAAGTATCATTGTATATTTAGGAATTAACTGATTTTTCTGAGGATTATTGCATTTTAAGTGTTTTATGCAATTTGATACATTGATCAGATTAAGTGATAGAAATAGATTGCCTTTTGTGTTAGGACTTTTGATGATTTTTGTTTGATTTTGAGATTAGGGGCACCTATTTGATTGTACCATTTTTAGGTGATTACAACATTATCCATCCTTCACCACAGGTGAGAATGGGTCCCATCCAAATAATCCACCAATGTATGCACACGCCACCAATATATTCATGAGGTTAGCCTAATGGTGTAGAGGAGATAGTTTTCTTCATGTTATCTTTTGGAAGGGTGGGGTTAGAGTGGTTCATTTTAGGGCCCCATTGATCCACACAAAAAAGAATGCACTAACCTATCCTATCAGGCCCAAACAAATGGTTAAACTCCTTTGAAACAAACTCTTATTGATCGGGCTTCTCCACCCCATCTAGGATACTAATACTCCTATGGATCTAAATATGAAGGATTTACCAAGTATCATCATACTATAACTATATAAATCTATAATTCCCAATTAGACCCCCTTCCGAACCCCAACTAGACCCCCCGCCCAACCCCAACAACAAAATTGAAGAAACTCGACTACAACAATAGAATTTATCTCATCTATATATTCCACCCCATAATTTCATTTACCTCTACACCAAATGGGCTACCTTTCTGCCCCATTTTCTTATCTCAATTTTATTTACTAGGCCCACCCACCTTCTTAAGCAGGTGGGGCACCCTTTCATCTATTGTTGGGTGGGAGGAGCCTAAAATTCTATAAGCGTTGGGTGGGAGTAAGTAAACAACCTACTAGAAATTATGTGGGAGATGTGCTTGGTAATGTAGATTTTTATTTGTCCCCTATTGGCCCCTCTCACTTTAGTATATTTCATTGGAACATGAATTAAATGATATAATGAGATGTCCTTTAACACTATGCTCTAATTTGTAGAGGGCATTTTCTTAAGCCTCTGGAAAAGCTTTTTTGATTGTTGAGGATTCATTGGTTTATACTGTTTTGTGTGCCCTACATTGTGTTGTCAGGATTGAGTGGTGACTTAGGGTTGAGGGGTAACCATGCCATTTCATATTCTTTACTTTGGTTGTTTTATCTCAAGCCCACAAAGAGTATGAGACTATCTAAGGTTCAAAATTTGAGCTAAGTTGTCCTCTATGTCCCATCTCCTAACATAACTATCTATGCTAATTAATTAGGGGAGGTGGGGCATATGCAGGGTGTCATCATAAGGTCAAGGAGCTTTCTTTTTCTCTCTACACTAATAGGGTAAGGATAATGGAGTAGATATATTTATTCAAAGACCATAGGCCCTAAACAAAGAAGTAGACAGCCTTGATTTTTGATGAAGGGGTCCTTTGTCCCCTAACCCCTAATGAGAGGACAACTATAAATATGCTTCACATTTCTTTCCCCTAGAAAGTATACTAAGTTGAGCTCCACCCCCAATCCCTACTATGCTAAAGGGGGTCATCTCTGATTGAAGACATGAGAAGCTAATGCCCCAGCAATAATATGTTTATGCTAGAAGGGGGGCTTCTAAATTATAGGGGTGTGCAATGGGAGCCCCTACTATTCTATTATTGCACTAATTGGATAGAGAGTAGAGAATAAACTATCATCTCCATGGGGTCTAACTAAGAGTGTTTGCTCCATGCCCCACCCCATTCTACTTGTTGGTTAATCCCCATTTCATTCAACCATCCTTTGTCTTAATTGTGGGTGGAGGAAGGTTTGGAGCTCATGGAGGATAGGCGAAGGAAGGTTTTCCCTACTATTCTAATGGGTTTGAAGGAATATTTTCCTAAACCCTACCATTTTAAGAGTTAACCTAAAACAACACCATTCTATATTGATGAGGGAGGCCCCTACTATTATATGGACACCCTTTTATGGAACAAAGGGAAGTCTAGAAGATGAGAAAGAATAGCTGCCTCAACTCAATAGCATCTTAGAGTTGGCTCTACCCAAGAAACAAGGGACCTAACTTATAAGAAACATCCAAAATAGTTTATTTCCTCTTCTAGAGGATCCTTAATAAGGAACTCAGGTAAGTAGTGCCATGCTTTGTCCATCATCCACAAAACTTATGATCAAGGAAGGCTCCCTAAAATTCTATAAACCTAAAAACACTTGGTGATTCTATTCTTCATGGTGTAGAGGGTTCAAAAGGCCTTAAAAAGAGTGGGCTTGATGGGAGCATCCAAATAAGGTAGCTTGAGTAACTAATCCATCACCTCTATTTGGATAATGTATTTTTCTTTGTTGGACTAAAGGTGGTAACTATCTCTTTCTTTCTTTCTAACATAATTTCTTTCTTGGTAACTTATCCATCCTTCACCACAGGTAAGAAGGGGTCTCATCCAAATATTTTTAATGTTACCAAGGAGGGGAGGCCCTTATAATAATCTACCTATGCATGTACACACAACCAATATATCTGTGAGGGTAGCCTAATGGTGTAGAGGAAATAGTTTTCTTCATGTTATCTTTTGGAAGGGTGGGATCAAAGTGGTTCATTTTAGGGACCCATTCACATATAAATGAATGCACTAACATATCCTATCAGACCTAGACAAATTGTCAACCTCCTATGAAACATACTCATATCAAGTGGTATACTCCACCCCATATGGGCTACTAATACTCCTATGGATATGAATACTAGCGATAGGGGGGATTTCCCAGGTATTGCCCTACTAAAACTATATAAATCTATAATTCCCAATTAGAACCCCTACTCAACCCCAAATAGACCCCCCACCTAACCCCAACAACAAAATTAAAGAAACTTGACTGAAACAACAAAATCTACCTCATCTATATGTCCCCCCCACAATTTCATTTCCCTCTACATTGGAAGAGCCACCCTATTGCCCCAGCTTTTATCTCAACATTATTTACTGGGCCCACCCACCTACTCAAGTAGGGAGGGATCCCTTTCATCTATTATTGGGTGGGAGGAGTCTGAAATTCTATAGGTGTTGGGTGGGAGTAAGTAAACAACCTACTAAAGCTTATGTGGGAGGGGTGCTTGGAATATAGATTTTTATTTGTCCTCTATTGCCCCCACTCACTTTAGTATATGTTGTTGAAAAGGGAATTAAATAATTTATGTCATATCTATATCCTAGTATTTTATGATTTTTCTGTAGGGTGTCTATTTGAGATTCATGTATATCATTCCTTTTTATGTTGTTGAGTAATTTTGATAATTTCCAGCATTTAATGCTTAAAATAAGTACAAAAGATTTACCCATATTGGATTTATTGGTTTATTGTGCATCGTATAATTACATTGTCTCTTCAGTAATTTATGTAAAATGGAATATTTAATGATAATTTAAATGAGGTTAATTAGATGCTTTAATTGCATGATTAGACATGTTTATTGCTTCAACTATGTGCATCTATACTTGATTGTGTTTGTTTATTGTGCAAGACTTATATCCCCGATGGTGGCACATGCAGTTAGTAACCAAACCTTTCATGTTGAGCCAATATCGTCCATATATGGGTGATGTATTTTTTATTGTTATTCTAAGCCTCCAAAATTGGTAAATTTGGGTTCATAATGTATTATGTGATTAGACCTGTGAGCATGTTTGTGCATTTAGGATTCCACAATAGTCATGGAAAATATTAAATTAAATGTTATTTTAATGTCTTAGAAGGATTTTATTTATTTGATTTAGTCTTTATTTTATTATCAACTAATTTGTTGTACTTGAATTCCAATTTAATTAGAATTGCCTAATATATTTGGGAAAGGGGCCAATTAGTTTATTAAGTAATTTAATACTCTAATATCCAAGACACTTTAATAAAAGTGTTTATATGAGGAAAAAATGATTTTCTATTCTCACTTCACACATTTATATTTCATGGTTGTGAAGGAAAGTCCTCAAACACCTCTTGTGAGAATTTAGTACTTTTCTAGTTGTAGGAGTTTGGCTTGACAGATTTTCATGATATCAATCTTGTTGGATTTGTATCGGAATTGCTCTATTACACTGATGGTGTCATATGATTCAATGGGCCCATTATTTTATGACAATAATTCTCATTTTTCCCTTTTGGTTGTGAGGTAGGGCTTTCTGGTTTAATGGTTTTTAGTTTGTTTTACTTCCCATTTTTGATTGCTTAATGTTAGGGAGATGAGAACTAGTGTTCCTCTCCATTTTTATACAATCGCAACACCCAAATGGATGGGTTTGAGTGTTTTAAGTTTTCAACATAGGGGTTTGTAATTTTTCCTATTGTTATGATGATGGATTTTCGTGAAGTGTCCCGATCCAAATATTTTATTTGAAAAGTGTGATGTTTGGTGGATTTAGACCAATGGGTTTTAATTTCATCAATTTATTTGATGTTTGATTTTTTGGTATTTTTGGCATTACCTCACTTTGCATGCCATTAATATTTTTCATGTTTCTTTATTTGACCTAATGATATAGGCAAAGGATGAATAACTAGGGCCAAAGGCTCACCTAGGTATCCAAACTACCCTGCAAGAGTTAACACAATGGAAGCAACCACAAGGAATAGCAACCAAAAGAGGAAGAAGAGAGAAATACTTTTATTGATTCATCAAAACATCTTCATACATGCCCAATTGTAAGGCCTTCTAGGTTATGACCAATTACAAATACATTCACATCCAAAGATCCAACGAAAAATTCACACTTTTAGTTCTTCTCTACAATTTGCTCCCAAAAACTTGCCTAACTCTAAGCCTAAACACTTTATATATACTTGGAAAAATGGCTTACAAATTATTCTAGAACATTACATAAGAGGAAGGCTGACCCAACAATGGTCTGGACACATCCCAAGAAAAGATCTTAACATAAATGTCACAATCGAAATAAATCTTGCAAGTCAGCTTGTAGAAATCACATCCAAATGCTGACACTCAACACACATTGGGTAACTCGGCACATGAAGAGACACTCAGCATACACTAGGTAACTCGACACATGAAGAGTCACTTGACATACATTGGGTAACTTGGCACATGAAGGAATTTCTACAGTAACTCGACACATGAAGAGTCACTTGGCATACACTGGGTAACTCGACACATGAAGGAATTGAGATAGTAACTTGACACATGAAGGAATTGCTATAGTAACTTGGCACATGAAGGAATTGCTATAGTAACTCAGCACATGAAGGACTACTAGGCACCAACTTACAAAGTGAACAAAAATGAGCAAGATAACAAGGCAACCTAGGATGCTCCTACATCAGACAACCGGGGTTGAAAGAAATGATTCTCCTAAATCATTGAGATGTCATAACTTGAGCTGAATCCAACTCAATTTGAGAAATCCATGAAGCATGTTCAATAGGTCTATTCTTCCACTTCACCAAATATTCATCATAATCTTTTCCTCTTGTGCTCTTGCCAACTCTTTGATCCAATATCTGTTCAACTTCTTCAACCTGCTTCTTAGGATAATCATCTGATACAATAACTTCATCCTCTAACTCATGATACTTATAAAAATCAGCAATATTGAATATAGGAGATATATCCATGTCATCAGTTAACTCAACTTCATTAACATTACCACTATCAAACTTCTTCAAGATCTTACATGGTCCAAATTTCTTCATCTTCAACTTACTGTATGTTCTAACTGGGAATCTTCCTTTCTTCAGATGAACCATCACCTCATCACAAACTTGAAAATGATGGTGTCTTCGAGATTGATCAAAATTCTCCATATACTTCTGATTACTTTGTTCCAACCTCAACTTTAACTTCTTATACAAATATTCCATAAAATCAGCAAATTCTTCTCCTACAGTGCTTCTCTTTTCTTCACTAGCAACATCTCTCAAATCTGATATACCTCTAGAATGCATTCCAGTAATAATCTCAAAAAGTGTCTTCCCTATACTCCTATTCATAGAATTTTTATATGCAAATTCAGCTTGTGCCAATACCATCTCCCAATTACTTGGCTTATTCCCAACTAAACATCTTAGCAAATTACCCAAGCATCTATTCACAACCTCTGTCTATCCATCTATCTGTGGATGGAATATAGAACTAAACTTCAGCTCAGTACCCATCTTCTTCCACAAAGTCTTCCAAAAATAACAAACACACTTACTATTTCTGTTAGAAATAATACTTCTTGGTAATCCATGCAATCTCACAATCTCTTTAAAGAAAAGTTTAGCAACATGTTTAGCATTTGATGTCTTTTGACATGGTATGAAATGAGCCATCTTAGAAAACATGTCCACTACAAAAAATATGGAATCATACCCCTTCACTGTCTTAGGTAATCTAAGAACAAAATCCATACTAATGTCAGTCCAAGCTTTCTTAGGAACAGTAATAGGCGTATACAAACCAGTATTTTGACTCACCCCTTTTGCAACTTGACAAACTCCACAACTCTTTACAAATTTCTAAACATCCTTATACATTTGTGGCCAATACTACTTCTCTTTCAATAAACTCATTGTCTTATCAATTCTAAAATGTCCAATCAATCCACCACTATGCTTTTCCTTGATCAGATTCAACCTCATAGAACTTCAAGGAATACACAAATGAATACCTTTGAACAACATACCTTCTTTAATGAAATACTTATCATACTTATGTGATCTATCAAATTTGGTGCTCTACACTCTCTCCACACCTTATAAAAATTAGGATCAGCATCATACAACTCTTTCATTTCATCAAAACCAAGAACTTCAACCTTCATTTCAGTCAACAAAGAACATCTTCTACTCAATGCATCAACAACTCTGTTAGTAATTCCACTCTTATGCTTAATAACAAATGTGAAACTCTGTAAGTATTCAACCCACTTCATATGTCTCTAATTCAATTTATGTTGACTTCCCAAGTATTGTAAAGCTTTATGATCAGTATAAAACACAAACTCCTTAGGAATCAAATAATGTCTCTGCTTCTTCAAATCTTGAACAATGCAATAAAATTCTTGATCATACACAGAATACTTCCTTTTAGCATCATTCAACTTTTCACTAAAGAAAGCAACAGGTTTACCTTCTTGACTTAATACAACTCATATTGCATTACCACTTGCATCACATTCAACTTGAAATACTTTGTTGAAATCAAGAAAAGCCAATATAGGTAATTTAACAACCTTTTATTTCAAAGTCTCAAAACTCTTATCATATCCATGTGTCCACTTGAATTCCTTTTTATCTTCCCTCATTGTCTCAGTCATAGCATTACAAATAGTACTGAAATTCTTTATAAACTTTCTATAAAAACTAGCCAAACCATGAAATGATCTTACCTCACCCACATTCTCAGGTGTAGGCCATTCCAAAATTGCTTTAACCTTCTCAAGATCCATCTTCAAACCATCAACTGAAATCATAAATCCTAAATACACAATTTCCTCTTGCATGAAAGAACACTTTTTCATATTATTCAGCAACTTTTCCTCTTTTAATCTCTGCAATACTCGTCTAATATGCTCAAGATGTTCTTCCTTAGTCTTACCGAATATCATAATATCATCCAAATAAATAATCATAAACTTATCCAAAAAAAAATTTAGAACATCATTCATCAACCTCATGAAAGTACTAGGTGCATTAATCTAACCAAATGGCATAACCGACCATTCATACAAACCATCTTTTGTCTTGAAAGCAACCTTCCATTCATCACCTTCTCTAATTCTGATCTAATGATAGCCACTCTTGAAATCAATCTTGGTAAAATACTTTTCTCCACTCAAACAATCCTTTATGTCATCCATCCTCGGCATAGGAAACTTATATTTCACTGTTATCTTGTTAATGGCTCTGGAATCAATACACATTCTCCATTCTCCATTCTTTTTAGGTGCTAATACAATAGGTAAAGCACATGGACTCAAGATTTCTCTGATCAAATCTTTCTGCAACAAATCATGCACTTATCTATGAAGTTCTTCATTCTCTGTAGGTGTCAATTTATGTGGTGCTTTGTTTGGAAAACTAGTTCCAAGAATCAGATCCATACAATGACTTATACTTCTTATTGGAGGTAAACCATCAGGAATATCATCAACAATAATGTCTTTATACTCATTCAACAATTTTGTAATTTCTATTGGTACTCGGCTATCACTATCAGCTGTCACTCGGTCATTACTAGCTTTTGCTGCTCGGTCATTACTACCAACACTCAGTCCTCTAGGAACTATGACAAAACAAACTTGACTCTTTTTCATTTCCTTTTCAAATTGTTTCCTAGTAACCATGCAATTTTTTATAGTAGTACAATTAACCTCATCTGGACTTTCAATTAAAGGCAGAAATATTTGTTTCTTCCCATTTACCCAAAGAGTATATTGATTCAATCCTCCATCATGTACAACATATATATTATATTGCCAAGGTCTACCCAAAAAAATATGACAACAATCCATGGGCATAATATCGCACAAAACTTCATCAAAGTAATGTCCAATTTTGAACTTCACAAGGCATTGCTCACTTACCAATATCTTATGCTTATCTTTGAACTATGAAACATGATAAGGTTTAGGATGTTTCAGCCTCTACAATTGCAACTTTGTAACCAGCTCTTCTGATGCCAAAATTTTAGAATGTCCACTATCAATGATCACTTTGTAGCATTTTCCAGCCATCCTACATCTTGTCTTGAAAAGAATTCTTAAAATAGGTTCCTCATCACTTCCCTTATCACATAAGGTTATTCTCACCATCAGATTTTCTCCAGCCTCAGGTCCACTCGGTGAACCCTCATCATCTCTTTGAATCACAACATTTTTTTTACCTTGCCCACTTTTAGAGGATCTACATTTAAAATATCTATGTCGCTCTTTACCACATATGAAACGATTACCATGAAATCCACCTCTAGAATAAGAATTACCTCTTCCTTGATAAGAATTAGTGCCTCCTTAGTAAGAATTACCACTTTTCTATTCAGTCTTGCCTTTGTCATCATTCTTCCATTCAGATTTGCCTTTATCCTACATAAAACTTTTAGATCTCCCACTTTCACCATAAGATCTATCTCTACCTCTTTGTCTTTATTCATACATCTTTGTCAAGATCTCCTCAGCCTTCAAGGCATATTGCTATGCTTCTTCCACACTTTCCAACTTCACAAAAATTATTTCATCTTGAATTCCATATCTCAATCCATTTATGTACCTTGCAATTTTCTCAACATCATCATCCACATGTCCAAATTTGATATCCAATCTATAGAATTCCTCAGTATACTCCTTTGTAGTCATGTCTTTTTGTTTCAAATTTTGCATCTTTCTCAACAAGATAACTTGGTAATTAGCAGGAAGGAATTTTTTCTTTACCTTATTCACCATCTTTGGCCAAGTTATGATCTTCTCCTTTCCTCTCCTTTGTCTATCAGTTTGCAAGTGCTCCCACCATAGTGATGGATGACCTTTCAACCTAGTGACTACAATCTTCACCTTTCTATTATTAGGAATGTTTTCATACTCAAAGAACTTCTTCATATCAAAGATCCAATCCAACACAGCATTGGCATCCAATTTTCCATCATAAGGAACAACTTTTATAGCAAACTTTGAATTTGGCCTAGACAACACTCATAACAATCTTTCCCCATCTTGATCTTCTTTAGGTTCTAGATTATGGTTTGGTTTTTCTGCTTCATCATCACTTACATCATCAAGATGTGCTCCTCTCCTCTGAGCTATCTCCATAGCATCTAATTTGGCTACAATTTGTATCAACTGGTCCAATATAGCAACATCGACATTTCTTCTACCATGAACCATTTTTACAAATTAGGTTCCTGCAAGATCATTACCCTTTGCAAGTTATAGATCAAATCCACAGATCTACAACCCTACAACCAAATCTAAATTAGGGTTCTACATGATTGAATCTCCACAAAGATGAACCTCAAGCTCTGATACCAACTGATGCAGGCAAATGATGAATAACTAGGGCCAAACTCTCACCAAACTATCCAAACCACCCTGCAAGAGTTAACACAATGGAAGCAAACATAAGGAACAACAACCAAAGGAGGGAGAAGAGAGAAATAATTTCATTGATTCATCAAAACATCTTCATACATGCCCAGTTGTAAGGCCTTCTAGGTTATTTCCAATTACAAATACATTCACATCCAAAGATCTAATGGAAAATTTGCACTTTTAGTTCTGCTCTACAGTGTGCTCCCAAAAACTTGCCTAACTCTAACCCCAAACACTATGTGTGTGTGTGTGTGTGTGTGTGTGTGTGTGTGTGTGTGTGTGTGTGTGTGTGTGTGTGTGTGTGTATGTATATATGTATGTATATATATGTATATATATATGTGTGTGTGTGTGTGTATATATGTATATATATATGTATGTATATATATGTATGTATATATGTATATATATGTGTGTATATATATATATGTATGTATATATGTATATATATATATGTATATATATGTGTATATATATATGTGTATATATATATGTATATATATGTATATATATATGCCAAAATGACTTACAGATTATTCTAGAACATTCCATAAGAGGAAAGTTGACCCAATAATAGTTTGGACACATCCCAAGAAAATATCTTTACATAAATGTCATGATCGAAATAAATCCCACAAGTCAGCTCATAGAAATCACGTCCAAATACTAACTATAGACACCTAAAAATCTTTTAGAAAATAAAGTATTTTTATTTTCTGAAAAAAATCTCTGATGACATCATCATTTATTAATTAATTAATTATTTAATTAATTTATTTATTTTTATGCCATCAAATCCCTTTATCTTAATTAAAAATATTTAATTAAGGAATCCCTCCCAAAAATGTTTAAATCTTATTTAAACATTATTTCCTTATTTATTAATTATTTAATTAATAAATTGACCAAAAATCCCAAAATAAATAATGTATTTATTTTTTGTCCAAAACTTGGCCAATTTCCTTAAGACCACTAACCTCTTCCAAAATCTTCTAAATCCTTCTTTAATTTTGATTAAAGGCTAATCGCATCATTTCCTACCCCTAATCCCAACTCAAAATATTTAATTAAAGATTAAATATTAATCCTCATATTTATTAAAAATATTTTAATAAATATTTCCTCAACCTAAACTCTTGAAATAAATAAAACTTTATTTATTTTCTAAAAAATCTTATTTATCCTCATCCTAAAAGCCTAGACTCTTCTAGAAGATGTCAATTCTAATCCTAAACCCCCCTCTAACCTTGTCACATTCCCTAAACAAGGTTAGCCAACTCCTAAGCTAATCCTAATCCCTCTTCTAATCATGTGCACAACTTAAGCAAGGGTTAAGACTTGCTAACCCAAGCCAAAGTCAATAATCTCATCCTCCTCCCAACCACCTCTAAGCCAAAGTCAACAATCTCATCCTCCTTCCAACCATCTCTATTTGACCCAACCATCCCCATTTATGGCTCAACCTCCCTCATTACCCTTTGACCAACCCATATCCTACCCTCTCACATCCAATCACCTTGTGACATGTGTCACCTCGTAATTGGCTTTAAACAAGCACAATCCATGTGCTCCCCTTTGAGTGCATCCTAGCCCTCCCTTACCATCTTGCCATCCTTGCATCCTGACTATCCATCCTTCCACCCCTTGGCCTATAAATAGAAGCCTCTCCCTTCACTAAAATCATCCACTTTTGAAGCAAACTTATAATGCTATTTTGAGAGCCTAAAAACTACCAAAATACTATTATAATGCTGAAAACCCTCCATACCTTCATTGTTGAATCATTCATCCACACTCATATTTGATTATCACTCATCCATTTGGAGCTTGAGCACATCATGAGCATGCATCCACTATCCATCAGGGACATAGCTTCGTCATCATGAGAAGCACTTGAGGAGTTTACCATCTTTGGTCTACTTTCCTCAATTTTGTCTTCTTTGGTCCTATCTTAAGTGTTTATTTGTTTTTAGTATTGAGAATGCCTTTTATAGATTAGTGTTCATTTTACTCTACTAAAATAGGTGATACATTTTGGCACGCCCGGTGGGACCCACTTCACGGGTTCTTTGCAAACATGCTAATGTGATTTAGAGTGTTTTCAGATTTTTCAAGCTTATAGGTGGACGGAGCACTTTGAATTCTTCTTCCTCTTCTTGTCTATATTCTTCTTCTATTCTGTCTACTTCTTCTTGTGGGATCTTGGCCATTTTTAATTTAATTTAATTTAATTTTTTATAAAAAAAAATTTTAAAAAAATCTCATCTTCTCTCTTCTTCAAATTTTCTTTAAAAAAAAAAAAATTTAAAAAAAATTTTTTTAAAAAAAAAAATTTTGGGTACACCTTTTTTTTGTGAAAGTTTGGTAAAAATATGCATATTCATATATATGTGTTGTAAAAAAAAAAAAAAAAAATTCAAAAAAGTGTAAAATACCAATTTTTAAATTCTTGCAGGTACCATCCAAACCCATCCAAACCAATTGGGCAGCCACCACAACGCCATTTCTAGTCACAGCTTGCGGCCTTTGAAGACCACCAACACCATTGCTCTCATTCATTGGGTTCTAGCCATTGTAGTAAAACATCATCATATCAAGTCACTCTCTAATCATGCATAGTCCACGCCCATTGGATCTTCCATATTAGCAGGTCAAATCTTTTTTTTTATGCCTATGACAGCCATATGGCCATGAAATTTAAACTTGCACTTTGATGATGTCAGCACGACATCATTTCTACATGCCCTTTTAAGCCTTGAGAAGTAACATTTGGTGTTTTGCTCATAACTTGAGCATCCGGACTCTGTTTTCAGAAAATCAAATATCCTCGAAAAGCTGGTTTCGAGCTCGTCATGATGGTATTGGTTTCTATCATATTTTACAGCCTTTTAAATACTTATTTTCACTATCAATGACTGAACTTTGATGGTTTTTGCAGGGATATTTGCTAACTCATGCATTATCGGTTGAAGACTTCTATGAAACCACTAATCACGTTTCTTGCAGGTTCTCCTTACATGGTTTAATGCTCTTGGAAAATGAACTTTAAAATTTAAACACTTGTTTTTGAATGCATGTTGCTAAAATGAACTTGAATGTTTAAACACTTGTCTTTGAATGTATGTCGCTTAAATCAATCTTGAATGCCATGGATTAAAATCAATCTTTCTTGGAATGTATGCTTAAAACAAACAAACTCAATCTTGAATGCAAAAGATCAATTAACCATTGCAATATCTCACACTTCAATTTTTGGGCATAAAAAGAATCTACATTCTAGAAACTTCCTAAATTATAAAAACCAAATAAAGACGCTTTTAGTGAGTTTGTAGTTGGACTCACCCTCTTTAATCACCCATCAATTCAACCATTGGTTGCAATCTCAGCGCCATCTATGAGGATGGGTCCACCTAAGAGGGTGTTAAGTGCTCCATAAATATCAAACTTCACTTGTGTTTTTATTAGTTTTTCTAACTTAGAAAATTCCTTGAATGCACATTAGGTTCGCTAACACTTCATTTGGGCACTAAAATTGAACAACTCTTGACGTGGAGGGCCTCCGGGCGCGTGCTTGACATCAAATTTCATACACTTTTGTTTTGGGCTTAAAACAAACTCACACTCAATCTTGAATGCCTTAAAGAAAAATCAATCGATACTTGACGTGGAGGGCCTTCGGGCGCGCGAGTTTACTTTCTTGTTGACCCTAACTCTTCTTCTTGTTTGCATTCTTCGATCGATTTACTTTTGTTAGCGCTTCAAGTTGGAATTGAACATTGTCTCTTAAACATGAGTGCTTGCAAAGTCTAGATTGGCACACATAAGAGTCAGTTGGTAAAAGAACAAGCGTGTTTTTTAGCCCAAGGTCATCCAAGTCTTCTCTCCCCTTGTTGTCTTTTGAGGCCATCTTGGGTGCATAAGATTAGGATCCAAAACCTTGTTTGTCTTCTTAGGAGGCCTGCTTGGGGATTTCATCACCCCTTGGATGACCTCAACTCCAGTGTTTTGGCAGAGTATAAGAACCGGGAGGTGAATCGAAAGACACCTCTCTTGGGATCAAGATTTTGTCACTCGGGCTAAGCCTCAAGGAACTTTATACCCTTGAGAAGTGAAAGAGGAGAAGTGGGTTACTGCTCCTCTCGGCTGTGCGAAATCTTTTTGTTTTCATCTACGGATTTGGGCCTCACATACCTTGGGTATATCGAGAACTCCCTAGCTAAACCAACTATCAGCCTTGCAGACAACCATCTAGGGTGTTAATGTGTTTGAAGTGACTGATCGAAACATTTGTAAAACATACACACTCCTTGGCGCAAGTATCACATTCTAAGAATCAAAAACTTCTATGTGGTTGTTCCTATCTATTGTTGGATTTTTTATTTGTTGAATGAATGTTTGCCAAACTTGGTCAATCCTAGCTTAGGGCATACTTAGTGTAGTCACTACTTGTTTCAAAAATTGAAGAAGTAGAAGAAAAACAACCAAGATCTCTCAAAGCCAAGCAGATTTAGGAATTCATGTCAGAACAACCCAAACCCAAACAGAAGTTTCACAAAGTTAAACTCAAGCCATCTCAGGTATACCAAGAACTTTTAGCCAAGAGAAAGGAACTAACACCAAGCCCTCGAATTGCCAAACTCCACAAAGCAAAGGACAAAGCTGCTGACGAAGCCCTTCAAGACGCCTGGTTAGATTGCACCATCCAACTTAACCAACATCCAGGAGTTAACAATGCTTATGCCTTACCAACTAGGCATGATTTCTATGATTAGACCCCCTTGTTTCTCCACATCTTCTTGCATAAGCTTCACTTTTGCATTAGAGTCATCTTTGTAGGTAAGCCAGCCAGCCATCCTTAGTCATCCTCTTAAGCATTTTAGTTCTCCATCTCATTTAGTTCTTTCCTTTAGAACCAAACCATCTAACCAGTAATAAAAAAAATTTACATCCAAGCTAGAATTCTACCATTCCTACCATCTTGCAAATCCACAAGTCTCACCAAGGTTATCCCTCTGACAGAGCTTTGTCTAGGGTAATCTAGGCTTGTCACTTGTCATCCCTCGTCACCTTGAGCTAAAGGTTGAGATCCACAAGTGGTTAATCTCATGTTTTTCCTAAAGGATCATCAGTCTATCCTTAAGTTGACACAATCACCACCAAGATTGCACATAGGAAAGCAGACCTTTTATGCTTTGGCAACATATCTTTGAAGTTAGAATCCCCAACCCAATCCTCCTTAGGTTTGTCATATAGCTTTGTCTCAAACTAGAAAATCATTTGCATAAAATAGCCTTCCCCCTTTGCATCCATTAGCATTGTTGCATCTCATCCCTGGGAACATTCTGCATTTTCATGCCACCCACCACTCGTTTTGGTAGAAACACAAGGAAAAAGGACATGGATCCTAGTCATAGTAATAACACATCTCGAGCTCAACCATACCCCATCGTTTCCATGATGGCACCAGATCCACCACCACAAATCTTCGAAGAGACAAGTTCCTCCATAGACATTGATGCTTTCATGAACCAACCTGATCATGCCACCATTGTTAATGCCATCATAGACCGAAACAAGGAAACCATCATGGAAAATTTCTTAAGGGATAATGTTGGTTCCTTTGAATTTGGGCGTCCACCACCTATCGACATTTCAGATCCTACACACCTTTTGTTTGGGTGGTAACCACCAGTCGCAGAGTCATCTATTCTTACCGATCCTTTCTCTGGATGTCAACCACATCAGACAGAACCTACAGACCCCAATATACCCTCAACCCAGGTGCCTGCTCCTATTCCACAAAACACCCATCCCATCCTAACTCAACCCTTAGTACATGCTACATCCCAACCAACCTCATGTGTATCATCTGCCTCTGCTTCAACCACTCATTTCCCTACTCCCCCAAATCCTCTGTTTACATCCAACAACACTACCTTTTCACTTCCACCTCATAGCACACCTAGTCTATTTACTACTCAAATGCCACCACTAGGGTCAAATACCTCATCTTCCATCCCACCCAACATCACTATGAACCCCTTTGTAGCTAGCCAAAGCTCTTCCGCCTCTTTTCCTTTAGGACCTTGGAATGTTGCTATAGCGCAAGGACCTACCACTGGTCTTCCCCCTAGCACTACAGCCATGTTCGCCCCTCAAACACTTTCATCTACCACTTCACATTGTTATTCACTACCACCCCTTACCAACTATCTCTCCATGCCACCTTTGGGAAATAGCCAAACCATCCCGCCATTACAATTCCCTATGATGAATACTCTACCACAGAATAATTACCTTGCACCTACTCATAATCAGTCATACTCTCAAGTAGGAGCGCAACCCACATATATTGGAAATGGTATGTATTCCCAAAGCATGGCACCAGCATTAACCACCTTACCACCCTTTTAGCCATAGTCTTCACACCAACAATATGCTCAAGCACCTACACAACAATATCTCATAGGGCAGCAGCCTCATACTTATCTTCCCCACCAACAAACTTCTCAGCAGATGCAACAATATACCCAAAACACATTCCAACAACCCATAACATCCATTCCTCCAGCTATGGAACCTATTTTTCCACAGATGCCATATGGCAACCAAGGTTTTCCATATCAATCGCAACCATCAGATCCAGGCATGTATCATATGCTAGGGGCACTCGCTCCCGCACCTATAAACTCTGAATGGGAAGAGATGAAAAATGCTCTCAAAGCCCTCAAAGATGGGACAGACTCCAAAAGTTTCAAGTTTGAGAATGATTGCCCATACCCGTTTGACAAAACCATCACGATGACACCATTTTTTAAAAATATTGAGACCGCTAAGTTTGACAAATTTAGAGGGAAAAGTGATCTAGTCACACATGTTAAAGAATTTTATATGCATTGTCAGGAGGTAGCTTATAATGATGTGTTCCTCATGTGGCTCTTTCCCAAGAGCCTAGCAGGACCAGCTTTGGAATGGTTCTGTCGTATCCCTTACGATACTATTAAAACATTTGCAAAACTTTCTGAGCCGTTTGTTGCTCAATATACACATCTTGTTGAAACTAAACTGTCTATAGTAGACCTAGTCCATACTAAACAAAAAGGTGGAGAAAGCCTCGCAGAATACTTGCAACGCTGGCAGATCCTCACAACAAGGATCTCTTGTACCATCCCTGAGCGTCATCTTGTCAAGATGTTCATAAAAAATGCCCACCAGAGCCTTGCTCATCATATGGTTATGAATTGTTTGCAAACATACAAGGACATCAAAGAAAAAGGAATGGGCCTTGAGCAAGGCCTCATTAAGGATGGTGTCATTAGATTGTACAAAGAAAACACCCAAGACCGAGGTCCAAGCAATGAAAAAACTTGATATTGGAACAAAAACAAGAATACAGTAACAGATGGTGCCACCGACACTCGATGGGTCCATATTGTTGGGGCGGCTACCAATGTTCCCACCGCATTTTGCCAACAAAAAACTTATCAACAACAACCCCCTGTGTATCACCCATCACCCATACAAAACAATCAACAAATACCTGCTCATCATAATCAAACCAATGCTATCACACTTTCGACAGGTACTAAACCTCGTGTTCAAAGACAACCTCGTGTATACACCCCATTGGGGGAACCTCTTGATGCAATCTTTGAAAAACTAGCTAAGGATAATCTTATTCGACATCCACCAACACAACCCTTGGAACCAAACCAATCTAGGGCATCTTGGTATAAAGATAATGCGTTTTGCAAATTCCATCGTGTCAAAGGACATACCACTCTCAAATGCATGCAACTCAAAGACTATGTCCAAGACCTAATTGATCAAAAGGAAATCACAGTGGGGGCACAAACTTCACCCAATGCAGGATTAATGATGTATCAAAATGCTTTCCCTCCTCATAACACAAACCTAGGAAAAGCACCCGCAAACCCACCTGTCAACAAACCGAACAATACTCAAGGCAAACAAGGAGATAACCGAGACAAGTCTCAAAATTATACCTCAGCGTATTTAGACTATGGAAGCCTTATTGGTTGCATATCACAGGTTGAGCCATCCATCAACGTCATTAACATTAAGGGCCCAGATACCCAATGTGCAGTTGCTACTCGCCGGACTCGACTCAATATAGCTGGCCCACCTATTTTTGCACTGTCAAGGCCACCTCCATCTAGAGCATCTCCATTAGAATCATCCTCCTTAGGGCCACAATATAACATCTTGGAACACCTTGGAAACACACCAGCCTAGATCTCCATTCTAGATCTCTTACGAACAAGCCCACTTTATCAAGAGATCCTCAATAGTACTCTACATGAGTCACGCATCCCCTCTGACATAAATGCCACCGAGTTTCACAACTTGGTTGGCCATCTTTCAGCCTCATGTGCCTTATCCTTCAAAACCACTGATATCCCAAAAGTTGAACCAAATCATATCCTTCCACTCCGCATAGCCATCATGGTTTCTGACTTTGCTGTTAAAAGGGTCATGATAGATAATGGATCGGCTTTAAATCTATGTACTTTAAAGTTCATCAAATAGGCAGGATACATTGAGGCAGATATCATTAATGAAGTAATCACCATCAAGGCCTGTGACAATTTGGAGCGCACCACTGAAGGAACCATCTTGCTCCCTATAGGAGTTGGCCCAGCCACTCAAGAAACACTTTGCCATGTAGTTGATCTTAACCTTCCATACAACATCCTCCTTGGTCGCCCATGGATTCATGCCATGAAGGCCATTCCATCCACATATCATCAGTGTATCAAATTTTTGCATAATGGCACTGAGATAACCATCCACGCAGATCCTGAACCCTTTGCTTATTGCAATGCAGTTGAAGCTTCATACACCAATCACTGTCCTAGGATCGAAATTGGCACCACCATGGCCAGTTCCTCTGGCACCTGCCATGATCCAGACACCAGTTTAGCCTCCACCCTCTCCACGGTTAAGATCAACTACCAAGGTTGTAGTGAGTATAGTCTTACAGATGCTTTTTCTATTGGCGCTCTACCACTTGATCCCCATACTCAAGGATGCCCAACACATCAAGGGCCTATACCAAAAACCACCTCTCAACTTCAACAAATGGGCGCTACCACATTTATTACCAAAGGCATTCTTGATGGAGAAGAGAATGCACCAGACATTAACAAATGGCTATACAAGGAGCCCCCTCCTAAAAGTGAAGCACTTCTTGATCACTTTAAACAAAAATATCCCTGGTCACATTGTTTGGCCACAGAGCAATGGGATTATCAAGGAGGTGGTTTAGGCTACCAGGAATCAGGTATGAGACAGCCTATAGAAGCACACCAAGGGCAGAAAACTCAAGGCTTGGGCTATGGACTCCCCGCAACTGAGGGCACTACAACAGAAGGCCACACCTTTACGAACATCCAAATACTCTCATTGAGATTGAAGACATCCCTAAGGAAGTTGAAAAGAAAGCTTATGATGATATTTTCCTTGACGAAATAATCCTTGGAGCCTCTGTGCTTTGCCAATTATCCTTGAATCTCATAGACCTCCCACTCGCTCACCCCAAACTCATAGATTGGGACCAACCAAGTGTCATTCATGTTGACAAGTTCTCTACTGAGCATGCGCTTCTTAAATTCATGGGGGAAGAAACGCCACATAAACAGCCGCCACCACCATCGACATATTTCTACAAGCTGGATCCTATAGGTTACTTCGGGGAGGAGGAAATCTCCAATCGCAAAATAGAAATACAAAAGGAAACAAAAAAGAAAAAAATCAAAGGAAAAATGTCCTTTGGTGAAAACTCCTCTGGAGCATCATTGGATAACTCAACAAATGAATTAAAAATAAAGGATGTATCTGATGGTGAAAACCTCTCTGAGGCGCCTGAAGATGGAGATTACATCCTTCCCTCGCAAGAGCATAGGCATCCTATCTCTTCAGTTTTGATAGAGGAAACTCGGCCAGTAAATATTAGTTTGACAGAGGTCCCACATATCACATACATCGCAACCTCTCTACCACCTGAACAAGCAGATCTTCTTATGGAGGTTCTCCATGAAAATGTGGGCCGCTTTGCATGGTCATATCAGGACATGCCAGGGTTGGACCCCAAACTAGTCGTACACCATCTAGCAGTGGATCCAGGGGCCAGGCCCATTAAGCAGAAGCTCTATAAGATGCACCCCAAAGTTGCTTTATTGGTTAAAGCAGAGTTAGAAAAATTGTTGGAGGCCAAAATCATTCCCCCAATAGATTATTCTGAATGGATTTCTAACATGGTACCTGTTACCAAGCCTTCGGGTGATATCAGAATCTGCATTGATTTTAGGGATCTTAATAAGGCTTGTCCGAAGGATGACTTTCCATTACCAAATATCGACATGATTGTGGATCTCACCGCAGGTCATGAACTCTTGTCACTAATGGATGGTTTCTCTGGATATAATCAGATTCATATAGCAGAGGAAGATCAACATAAGACATCATTTACTACACCTTGGGGCACATTCTGCTATAATATGATGCCATTTGGGCTAAAGAATGCTGGGGCAACCTATCAACGTGCCATGACGGTCATCTTCCATGACCTAATCCATAAGATTCTTGAGGATTACGTGGATGATATTTTAGTAAAGTCTCTCAATGCTCTTGATCACTTATTTCACCTCGAAGAAGTGTTTAATCGATTGGCAAATTATCATCTCATGCTAAATCCAAAGAAATGTGTCTTCAGTGTCACCTCAGGCAAGCTCCTAGGCTTCATTGTGTCCCAGCGTGGTATTGAGATTGACCCCAAGAAGGTCAAAGCGATCATGGATATGGCTCCTCCTAAGACACTCAAGCACCTTCGTTCTTTGCAAGGAAAACTCCAATCAGTCTGGCGATTCATTTCTCAACTTGCTGATAAGTGTCAACCTTTCACTCACTTGCTTAAGAAAGATCAGAATTTCAAATGGGACTCATCTTGTCAGCACAATTTTGAGCTCATCAAGCAATACTTGGCTAATCCGCCTATTTTGGTTCCTCCAGTTGCAGGGCGCCCACTCATATGGTACATCACAGCTACTCCCACAGCATTAGGTGCTCTTCTAGCACAACTTGACAATGCAGAAAAGGAACGAGCTATTTATTACATTAGCCAAACATTAGTGGGCTATGAGCTCAACTAAACGCCAATGGAGAAGGCATGCTTAGCAGTAGTGTTTTCCACCCAGAAGCTACGTCATTACATGTTGAGTCACACTGTGCAACTGATATCAAAGATTGATCCATTAAAATATATCCTCTCTCGCACAGTACTCATTGGACGCCTAACAAAATGGGTTACACTTCTTAGTGAGTTTGACATTCAATATGTTGACAGAAAGGCCATCAAAGGCCAAGCTATTGCAGATCACTTGGCTGATGCACCCTTAGTTGCAGATCACCCACTAATCATGGAATTTCTAGATGAATACCTCTGTTTGATAGAAGAACAATCACTTTGGAAGATATATTTTGATGGCTCCTATACATCTCATGGCTCTGGCACTGGCATACTCTTGATTACACCTCAAGGTGATTATATTCCTAAATCTTTCAAGCTACAATTTCGGTGTACCAATAACATTGTAGAGTATGAGGCCCTTGTTGCAGGCCTCAAAATTGCCATTGAATGGAATATCATAGAGCTTCAAGTTTATGGTGATTCTCAACTTATCATTAAACAAGCATTGAATGAATATCAGACCAAGGATAACAAGCTACTATCTTACAAAAATTTGGTTGATCAATTAAAGGAGCATTTTACTCAGATCCATTTCATACAAGTACCTAGACTCCAGAATAAGGCAGCTGATGCTATGGCTACTATTGGTTCTCTCTTGGAAATGCCATGTGAAGCTACGCAATATGAATTCTTGGTCGACCAGCTACATGAACCCGCATATGAGAATGATGAATCAACACAAGTATGCATCTTGGTTGGTCCCCAATCCCCATGGTACCATGAAATTCATGCTTACCTACTAAATGAGACCCTTTCACACACACCTTCCTTTCCACAATAAAGACCTTGACATGAGACAAAAACCTTTCATAGACCTTACACAATGAGAAACCAATAGAATTACAACCCTTTCACATAGACCTCTCAAAGAGAATCTTTTGGAGTTGTAACCGTTTGCAAGGCCCATGCCAGTTGCCTCACACCACAAAAGGAGAACCAACCCCATCAATCCTCTACCGACCATCGATACATCTAAAAAATGAAGCCAAACTCGCCCTTCAATGTCCACCAATGGATTACCAGAGGATTATGCACAAACCACCCCAAAATCAAACCCACAAGGATGGAGGGAAAGACAACGCCGATAGCCGACGCAACTACCCAAACTACCCAAAAATACCCAAAAAATTCATAAACTACCCAAAAATACCAAAAAAATATTCAAAAATCACCCAAAAGCACCCAAAAAAAAATTCAAAATCATCCAACAATACCAAAAAAATTCAAAAATCACCCAGAAATACCAAAAAAAAATTTCAAAACTTTCCCAAACAATATCAAAAAACTACAATAAAATTCCAAAACATTCCAAAGGGGGTCATAAATACCAAATATGGCCATAAAAGCTTGAAACATTAAAATACCACTCCAAAAATCCTCTCAAGTTCTGATATTAAGAAATTGATATTAAGAAGAAGCGTGGTAATGTCCTGAAACATAATTTCAAAGTTAGGAAAATCCAGCACAACTCAAATAGCAAAAGAGATGCCGCAAAGCTGATTGTCGCCTTCCTTCCACACAACCATTATTAATGTGAATCAAGAAGGATTTTGAGTCTTATTTAAGTTGCAGTGGCCACGTTTAGTCTAATCAGTTTCCACAAATCTATCAATACTATCTTGTAGGCCCATGTTTCCTTTTTGGACCCCTTTAGCGCCTTTTTAGGCCTAAAAAGCCTTTTTCAAGGCCCATGTGTCCTTTTTGGACCCCTTTAGCACCTTTTTTAGGCCTAAAAGCCTTTTTCAAGGCCCATGTGTCCTTTTTGGACCCATTTAGCACCTTTTTAGGCCTAAAAGCCTTTTTCAAAGCCCATGTGTCCTTTTTGGACCCATTTAGCGCCTTTTTAGGCCTAAAAGCTTTTTTTTCAAAGCCCATGTGTCCTTTTTGGACCCCTCTAGCACCTTTTTAGGCCTGAAAGCTTTTTCAGGCCCCCACACTACCTTTTTAGGCTCAAGCGCCTTTTTCAAGCCCCTAAGACAATTTTTTTGGCTCACACATCTTTTTCAAGGACCTCTTTTGGCCATCACATGCCCTGCGTAGATCCCAATGCCTTTTCCACGCCTCATAAACATCTGTCTCATCACACACCTAGAGAAATATCCCCACATTTTGTCTTATTATTGTCTGTCATACTTGCTAAATCTACATAAACATTCTCGCCTATGAGTCATGGTTACCCTTACTCTACCAACTGTATTGTTCCCACTTTTACAAGTGTCAAACTATTTCATTATTTATCCCAAAAAACACAAAAACATTAAAATATATATCAAAAATCCCAAAAACATTTAAATCTTCGACAAACACACAAAAACATCCATATATCTTCCATAAAAACCCCACAAACAAAACATAACATTACATTATGAACAACATCTGTTGTCCCTTTGATTGCCACAACAATAAGCACAAACTTTCTATTCTCCTACAACAGCAACAACTACTAATGTTTGGCAGCTTTTTTTTATTTTGGCCTCCCTAGGGGAGGTGGCACAATAGGATGTCCAAACAATGGTATTCCTTCAGACCCAGTCCTAGATGATGATGCCCCTAGAGTCATCCTCACACCTGCCCAAAGTGTATCCATGGGGATAGGGATGTTACCACGCCTCAAGAGGGTGTTTATCTGCTCCATAAAATGTTTTTCAGAGTATACAACTCCTCTCCTTTGCTCCAAAGGGATTTCTTGGTGATATAATCCCATGTAATATGCTGCCTCTCCCACAACCCTCACTAATTGCTCCATGACATCTTTCATTTCTGCCCGTAGTCTTTCTGCTCCTGGAATAGTTGTTGTCCTCTGCGCAATATCACGTTCTCTTTCATATCTATTCGCTAGCATTTTCATTGACTCCCTCTCATGTTTCACTGTATTTAACTGATTTTGGTACCATGTAATGCATGCATTACTTGCATTCAGCTGCTCTTGTGCCCTCTATGCTAAACTATTGGTTTGCACTGCTGACTCCTTGTACGAATCTACTTGCGACCGCAGGAGCACTAATTCATTTTCACATCTCTCCATCGCCGCTCTCTCAGCTACCAAAGTCACCTCCATAGTCTCCACTCTTGTTTGCTCCATCATTAACATCATCCCTAGAAACTCAGCTTCTATTCGTGCACCATCCTCTCACGCTCTTTCAATCAGGCCTTGAAAGAAATTTGCATCTTTCTCCGCCTGGTCAGCCTGTTCTTTTTCCATTGCCAATGCCTTTTCCATCACCACCACTACATCATGAGCTTCTTGTACTGCCGCATCAGATTGCAATGCTCGAAATGGCCGAAATGCAGACAACACTGGGTCACCCTTTTGTTCCCTAGATTTCTGCATCATATCCCCTAATTTACTTTTTCCCTTCTTCCATTCGACCACTGTTGGTCGCATCACGGATCTTTGTTCCCCTTCTGGAAGGGTCTCTTCTACAGATGGCTGATCTTCTGCACTTGCTCCCTCTAACCATACTTCCACCCTTGGTAAGTTTGTCTCCTTCTCTTTTTCCATTGCCTCTTTTTGTTTCCTCGCACCTTCTGCTAATAGTTGCAGCAAGGTCGGATCTTCTTCTTCCTCTTCTGGTTGATTTTGAGTTGGATTACTTTTGCTAGCCTCCACCACTCCCCGATCACAACACCGCACACTTCGACGTGGCAAGGTTTCTCTTCCTTCTTGTTGGCTTCGCTTTACACCCCGCTTCTGCCCTCGCACCCATTTCCTTTCTCCTTGGCTTTCATTTTCCTCTTCACTCCATCCTCCCGTTCCTCCTTCTATCGCCTCTGGCATTTTTTGCCTCTGCTCTTGCAAATCGGCCATTGATATTTCCCTCACAGCTTAATTCTTCACTCCCACTTTTCTTATGCTTCAGCTAACACTTCTTGTTGTTCAACTTTCATCAAATTCACTCACCTTTTATAGAACCCACAACATTCTCCATTGCTTCCATTACACGCTATCCACCTCTTCGGCAACAAGCTTCAATACCCACCATCATAATAGTCAAGTTGGCAACTACTTCCGTACTTTCCATAGCTCACCTCCCCTATAGTAATAGTATGCTATATCCTACCTCTTTCCACTAACTTCCCACGCTTTTCCTCGCACTATCTCCTATCTCCTCATCCCTAGATTTTCTTCTGCTAACCTTCTCATTTTCATCTTTCCCGCCACTATCCTATCATGTTGAAATTTTGTATGGTCATCCCTTGTAAATACTTTGGTTTATCCACTGTATATTTCTTGCATGTCAGTCCTTCACTTGGTATCATTGTATATCTCTCATCTCTTTGCGTCCATTCATGCTTGCTCAACAAAAATCAAATACAAATAAACATTTTTAGTTCTCTTGGTTAGATACTTTCGCGAATCCTTGTACGAGACCCCTTGTCATCAACATGTTGTCCTAAATAGTTCTGACTGCCCAGCTCATCCTTGCAGGCTGCATCCTTCCTCTCGTCTGATCTTGGTCCGTCAGTATCCAGTCCTACCGATCTCTTTGGCAAAAGGTTCCTTTTTCATGGATTTACATTTTCTTTCAATTTATTTTCTTTTCAAGATTTCACATTTGGTTCTTAAAGTATCTCTTTCAAGCGATTTGGGTTGTTCCCTCCTCGTGGTCGCCACGATCTTTTATATCATGGTGTGTTATGAATGGGGCAATTCAAGAGCAAGGTTTTGATCAGGTCTTTTTCTTTTTCTTTTCTGCTTGTGAGTTAGTCAGATATGCCCCTTGCATAGTCCAAACATGTGATCACTTGTGGTTACATGGTGCACTTGGGAAATATTGTTTGCTTGTGGATTACCCAGTATCATTTCCACTCTGATTCTTTCAAGATTCATGTGTGATGCTGGGGCAATCCTTGCGTGTTTGTTTCGTGTCAGTCCTATGTAATATTGGTAAAAAGGCCTTGATGTTCTTAGTAACCTTGGCATATTCCCAATATTCCTATATCAAAATAAGTGCTCAACTACATGGTGGTGCTCCCCTTTGGAACACCCGCATGCTCAAGCTTCAATGGATTACTTAATACTCCCATTTTATCAAAACATCCCATCCTATCCAAGCATCCCATCCAATTAGTCTTACAATCCTGATCTACAAGTTTTCTCCATAGCCCAATCATATCTCCTATCAATCCCATGGTATTTAATCCTATATCAATCATAATCATACCTCCTCTATCAATCATAATCTTAGCTCCTTCATCAATCATAATCTTAGGTCCTTCATCAATCATAATCTTAGGTGCCTCATCAATCATACTCTTCGCTCCTTAATCAATCATACTCTTAGGTGCTTCATCAATCATAATCTTAGCTCCTTCATCAATCATAATCTTAGGTGTTTCATCAAACATAATCTTAGCTCCTTCATCAATCATAATCATAGTTTCTACATCAATCATCATCATATCTCCTACATCAATCGTAATCTTAGTCATCACCAATCATAAATCCTTGAATCATTATCTCCCCAAATCTCCCATCTTCCACCTCACTTCCTTGGGATTCAATTTAGAAAACCAATCACCCTCTCCCCTCTCCCTAAAGCTAGTGTTCTTACCCATTGGTTATCCTTGTGCAAAAGGTTTTCCTTTGTATCATTCTCCCATAGCTTCATTGATTCACCTCTCTTAGCTACCCTCAGTCCTCCTCTTGTCCTAGATTCTTGTACCTTTCAAGAAGCTATTGGGCCTCCCCTTCTCTCCCCGCCATCTTCTTGAGGGGGCATCACACAGTCCACTCTCTCTTCTTCTATTCAAGACTGGGGCAATCATGTTCCTTTCAAAGTTTCCTCCGTGTCGTCTATCTTCAAACTTCTTTGAAATAGTATTGTTCCAAAACTATCTCAAAGAGGGGCAAAATGTAGACACCTAAAAATCCTTTGGAAAATAAAGTATTTTTATTTTCTGAAAAAAATCTCTGATGACATCATCATTTATTAATTAATTAATTATTTTATTTATTTATTTATTTTTATGCCATTAAATCCCTTTATCTTAATTAAAAATATTTAATTAAGGAATCCCTCCCAAAAATGTTTAAATCTTATTTAAACATTATTTCCTTATTTATTAATTATTTAATTAATAAATTGACCAAAAATCCCAAAATAAATAATTTATTTATTTTTTGTTCAAAACTTGGCCAATTTCCTTAAGACCACTAACCTCTTCCAAAATCTTCTAAATCCTTCTTTAATTTTGATTAAAGGCTAATCCCATCATTTCCTACCCCTAATCCCAACTCAAAATATTTAATTAAAGATTAAATATTAATCCTCATATTTATTAAAAATATTTTAATAAATATTTCCTCAACCTAAACTCTTGAAATAAATAAAACTTTATTTATTTTCTAAAAAATCTTATTTATCCTCATCCTAAAAGCCTAGACTATTCTAGAAGATGTCAATTCTAATCCTAAACCCCCCTCTAACCTTGTCACATTCCCTAAACAAGGTTAGCCAACTCCTAAGCTAATCCTAATCCCTCTTCTAATCATGTGCACAACTTAAGCAAGGGTTAAGACTTGCTAACCCAAGCCAAAGTCAATAATCTCATCCTCCTCCCAACCACCTCTAAGCCAAAGTCAACAATCTCATCCTCCTTCCAACCATCTCTATTTGACCCAACCATCCCCATTTATGGCTCAACCTCCCTCATTACTCCTTTGACCAACCCATATCCTACCCTCTCACATCCAATCACCTTGTGACATGTGTCACCTCCTAATTGGCTTTAAACAAGCACAATCCATGTGCTCCCCTTTGAGTGCATCCTAGCCCTCCCTTACCATCTTGCCATCCTTGCATCCTGACTGTCCATCCTTCCACCCCTTGGCCTATAAATAGAAGCCTCTCCCTTCACTAAAATCATCCACTTTTGAAGCAAAATTATAATGCTATTTTGAGAGCCTAAAAACTACCAAAATACTATTATAATGCTGAAAACCCTCCATACCTTCATTGTTGAATCATTCATCCACACTCATATTTGATTATCACTCATCCATTTGGAGCTTGAGCAAATCGTGAGCATACATCCACTATCCATCAGGGACATAGCTTCGTCATCATGAGAAGCACTTGAGGAGTTTACCATCTTTGGTCTACTTTCCTCAATTTTGTCTTCTTTGGTCCTATCTTAAGTGTTTATTTGTTTTTAGTATTGAGAATGCCTTTTATAGATTAGTGTTCATTTTACTCTACTAAAATAGGTGATACACTAACACTTGACATACACTGGGTAACTTGGCACATGAAGAGTCACTTGGCTTACACTAGGTAACTCAACACATGAAGGAATTTGTACAATAACTTGGCACATGAAGAGTCACTCAGCATACACTATGTATCTCAGTACATGAAGGAATTGCTATAGTAAGTCGACACATGAAGGACTGCTAGGCACCAACTTGTAGAATGAACAAAAATGAGCAGGATAAAAAGGCAACCCAAGATTCTCCTGCATCACCTAATTAGAAGTTTGATGTTGTAGCATGATAAAAATAAATAATGCTAAGAGGGGGGTGAATCAGTATTCTATAATCGTTCATCCACAACTAGATATTATTAATTACTTTGCAACATGCATAAGAAAGTAAACCAATAATGTTGAATAGTAAATAAAACGATACACAGAGAACTTATAACACCGTATTTTTTTAACAAGGGAAACCCTAGCCAAGGGAAAAACCTAATGGGGATGGCACCCAGAAAATGATCCACTAAACAAAATAACCATGTTAAGGATATTGACCCTATTAGGAGTCAATGAATTACATATAGTGTATCAGTCCTTGTTAGAGAACTAGACCTTGTTAAAAGCATAGGCCTTATTAAAAGCCTAAACCTTGTTATTAGTTGCTTCAATCTTGTTAGGAGTTAGTAGTACAAATAGAACTATATGCAAGAGGAGCCCACTGCCCTAACATGCAATTGTACAATATTGTACCTTTATACAAAATGAGATAGATACAAAAACCTCTTTATTGGTTATTATTATACTTTGCATAGCTCTAATCTTACATCATAATTCACATCATAGATCTCTCATACAAGTTCATGTATCACATCCATAGTTTGCATATGCATAATATACTTGACATTCGCATTACAACACATCCACACACTTTGCAAGTGGTGACTCTTTACTTATACTATTTTCTTTCACAAAACTCTTGTGCAGTTAGCTTGATCCATTCACATGTTATGCTAACTTAGGGTAAACATCTAAGATTTTTTCCCTACACAATTAAGTAATTATTTCGTGACCAAAATAATTCCTTAACACTTTATTTGTATGTTTCTATTGTGTATATTGTCTTTAGTGGTGTTTTACTTATAACTTTTTTTGTACTACCCATACATATCTATGCACTTAGGTAAGTCATCATGACACTCTATTATATCTATCCTTAAATTTGCATGTGCCAAATATGTCTATAGCCTTTGCAATACCAAAAACTATTTATTTACTGCTAGTGAAACTATCTAACACTTAGATAATTTTTTCTCTCTGACTGTAGAATCGTCAACTGTATATTTTGTCATCTCATTCTGAGATATATGTTTCCATAAATGACAACCCTAACTCATCTTATTTATCCATATTTCCAACAATCTCCCCCTTTGGAATTGATGGCAACATATGGGAAAATTGGCTAAGTCCAAAAATGTTATACCAATTTATTTATTTTTTAAAATTGGCCTCCAAAATTTTACAAAATTACAAAATTACAAAATTTTTTGGATTGTTACATTTATAACCATCTTTCCTTATATTTCCTAATACTAAGTAACATTTATCCCCCTTAGTATATACTATTACTTTATATAATGTTCCTTGTATACTTCTCCCCCTTTGACATCAATGACAAAGGTGTCAAAAAATTATTTACATGTCAAAATTATGATTCATTACCTCTTCTTAGGTTGTCAAGTGAGAAATACAGTCTACAAAACTAACTATTAGATTCTTCATTCTTTCTTCCCATGTATCCTTTGCTCCCTCTAAAATGTAAGGAGAGTGCACAAAACATAAGATGCAATCTCCTCTGCATTCAAGTTTGAGTAAATGAACTTGTCAAAAGATGCCTTTGTTATTAGGCAATCCTCTAACTGTTTCTCAATTGTGCTTATCTTCATAGATTGATGTTCTTTCAAAAGTGATAACCTCTTTATAATCCCTTCCTTTTTGACTTCTAACAAACTTATTTCATCATGAGTCTTACTAACCTGTGTTTCAATTCCTACAATCTTTGCACCAAGTTGGCTCGGCTAATCTGCCAATGCTTTCATTTCATCATGTTTTCTCCTCAATTCCTCATCAATGTCCTTGTTGAATTTAAAGGACATGAAACATTTGGCATATAATTCCTTGCCTTAAAGTTCACACCTTTTTAACCCCTTGATGCAAGCATCAAGAGCTACCATATTATTTCTAATATTCTAACATACATTGTCAAACATTTGTGCATCATGTTTAGCTTGTGCTTGAGTTACTGCATGCTATCTTTAGTAAATTTGAAAATACAATGTTAAATGCTTAAATCATAGCCTTGGCTTTGTCCTTAGGGTTTGGATCAAGTGACTTCATAGTCATGACTCCCTGCAATTTTTTAGTTACCTCCATGGGAGTTTTTTGCAAACTCTTGACATGTTTGTTCTTACTAATAATCTTATTGAGGGATGATATCAACTTTTTTTTATCATCATCATTTGAACCAGTTAGTGTCGCTAGGCTGAGAGATGTTTTGGTGCACTTGCCTTCTTATTCTCCTCTTCTTTCCTCTTCTTTTGTTCTTCTTCTCTTCTCTTTTCCTCATCCTCTTTCTTCTTCTCATCTTCCTTTCCTTTGATTTCTCTGTCCCTTTTCTTCTTCTCCTCTTCTTCTTCTTTTTCTTTTCTTCTAGTTCTTTCTTCTTTTCGCTTCTTTTCTTCTTCTTCCTTCCTTCTCTTCTCTTCTTCCTCTTCTGCTATCCTCTTTCTTTGTTCATCTTTTTCCTTTTCCTTTTTCTTTCCTTCTTCTTCTTTCTGTTTCTTTTCATTTTCTACTCTTTGTTTTTTCTTCCTCTTTCTTCTCATCTTCTTTTCTCTTCTTATCTTTTTCTGCATTCTTTCTCTTCTCCTCGTCTTCATATGAGTTTGAGTAATCAATGATATTGCCAACAATGTTTGGCCCAAGATCATTGAAAGGATCTTCTGTGACATTAATTGTCACCTTTTTGGCACCAATTTGCATGGTGCTAGTCCCAACAGAGATCTATAGAGATAGATCTATCATCTGAGTGTCCTTGGCTTCCATTGTTGCTATTGTTGGTGAACTCTACTCAACAAATATAGGGATTTTTTCCCCTAACTTTGTACTCAGTTCTTTGACTTTAGGTACATAAGTCGTGTATTTTACAATCACTTCTTCTATCTCCTTATTTACCTCTTTGTAATTACCTCCCATCAAAACAATAGTTCTGCTTTTATTTCTCAATAAGGACTCAATACCCTTCATTATATCTTGCATGTCTTTATCACTATTGACTTCTCAAAAATTCTTGATCATATTCTTTCTTATTTTATTATCCTCACCTATAACTCTTCTTCTTCTATTTATCAATCTATTATATAGGTCCTCTGGTATATGTCTTTGTACATTTTCAAATCTTTTATTTTTGAAGATCTTATTTCTTACTACTACATTCTCTAGTTGTATTCTATTCATATTGATATACATACTATAAAACTTATTCAATTGAATGAAATTATCATCATTAATGATTTGCATATTTAAGTTCTCTACCTTTGGTTCCAAGGCTTCTTCCTAGTGGTTGTCCTTGCTTCTCCAAATACTTTCTTTGTAGGTCTATCCTTTGTTACTTCTTCATCTTCAGATTCATCAAACTCATCTTATTCAACCATCTACAATATCATTCTTCTCTTTCCAAGGCCTCTTGAAAATTGCTTGGTCCTTTTCTCTTTGGGTGACTCAACCTCTTATTTCACCTTAGTGAGTCTCTCTAATTTCCTTTTGGCTAGAGGAGTAGATGATTTAACTTCTACTATATGTATCTCCTCTTCATTAGTCTTCTTTAGTGGATGTACAATAGTGGGTTGCACTTGTGCTACCATGGTATAAGGGACAATACATATCTATGAAGTAGATCCTGCTATTGTCACTCCCTCTAAGGGTCCTACTATGGAAATAAGTGTTGCTACCAATTCTTCTATTTTCCCACTAACCTTCATCTCCAAGGCTATACCCTTTATCTCATTGAATTCTTCTTTGGTCATTGTAGTTTCTAGTTTCCTTGAGAATTGATTCCATTTTATTCTCAACATTCTTCTTAATTTTTTTATTGTAGAGCTTGCTCTCTACTTCTCTGATCTTTTCTACATAAGTTCCCCATCTAGGAGTATCTTTATCCTCCTCAAACTCGAGTATGATCTTCACATACCCTTCAATTATCCCTTCACTTAACTCATAGTCCATAGGGTCTATGAACTTAATCCTCAACACAACTACCTCCATACATGTTACATCTATTTCAACCATATAATATATGTCTTCTTTATACATTTCCACCAATGAGGGTGGTATCCTAAATCTCTTCTTCATCTCAATTTGAAATTTTTTCATCATCTTTCTTATGTCTTCAACAATCCTCTCCTTAGACTATCTCCTGTAGTGATATGTCACCAAGTTCATGGTGCATTGATTCTTGTTGTTGTTGGTAGTAGGCCAGAATCCCCCATAGGATTTTTGACATGGCTTAATCACCTCCTATGGTTCTATAAGACTATTGGTTGTATCAAACATTGATAGGTAGATAATTTGGTGCAATGACAATCCTGTCCTTTCTAACAATCAGTATCAAAGCTTGGTCATACATTCAAATCTTGCAAGCAACGGCGAGTGACACTAGGAGGGAGATTTTTGGTAGTGTGCCAATATCCCTTGTAGTATTTAAGACATGGCTTAATCACCTCCTATGATTCTATAAGACTATTGGTTGTATCAAGCATTAATAGGTTGATCTTTTGGTGCAACGACAACCCTGTCCTTTCTAATAGTTGTCTCATTCCCTATCAGACATAATAGGGAATTTCCTAATAACTTGGAAGAATAGATGTATTAGTAGTGGCTCAAACCTCAACACTACACTTCTTGTCTTCTTTAGTTTCTCTATGTTGTCCAATAGTTGATGCCTCGAAATATCACACATATTAACCTTTTCTTTCTCAATTGTTATCAACTATGTTACATGTAAGAATCCAACAGTTACCGAGTTCAATCTTGAACTATTATTAATTTTATAACCAATGATCTTGTTGAAAACTCTCGCATCTATTTTATTTATGAGGTCAATCCTCATATTCCTACCATTTGATTTGGTCTTCAGATTGATTTTTGCCATCTTCTTCACATTCTTTTCATTAACTAGTTTTATGCCTTCATTGCCCAAACCATTTGACCTATCAATCATGTCATTGTTAATCATGATAGACACATCTCCAACCCAAAACATTCCTTCGTGAATGCAACTTAGATTGATTTTGCTCCATTCATGGTTGTCAAAATATGTATAGAACATATGATTCACTATGTTCAATTCTTTCAAGTGTGTGAACTCTTGTTTTAATTACAAGTCTCCTTAGTATGCTAGGTCTAAATCATTATGAATTTCATTGTCCCCAATACTCTCAAATTTGTAGTGAATGTATGACCCAATATCTTCTACATAAAGAACATTTTTCAAAACTTGCAAAAATGCTCCTAAGGGATCATCTACTTGAGATATGAAAGCGTGTTTCTTAAACACATATCTCAACCTCTCACTAACATCACTCATAGTGGGATTCTCCATTTTAGTAGATTCAAACACTGCAAAAGCTTTGTAAAATATCTAAATTTTGCAAAAGTAGGGCTTTTCCACTTTGCACTATGAACGCTTCAAATTTTCCTTTACTTTTTGTCAAATTGTTCCTTAACTCTTCACACAATTTAATGGCACTCAAAATCTTGTTTGTATCCTTTAATATTTCAAATTTAACTTCAGATTAATTGTGTATCTACCAAAATTCGTAAAAATGTTACTCTTTTAAGCAGTAAACTTGGTTATCTTCATTCTCCTTCATGCGATTACCAAATGACTTGCACTCATAACCAAAGCTTCCTTATAATCTTTAGTACCTCACGTTAACTTCACAACTCTCAACTCAACTTCTAACTTCTCTTCCATCTTTCTAATCCTCCATCTTTGATAAAAAGTGCCTAATTCAAATAAGATGAATCACACACTATGGTTGATTTCATTCTTTCTTCAGGTGCATCAAAAAACTATTCTTCTAATAATGTATGTGAACTTTCTAGATCATTTTTTCTCACATATACTTCCTTAAATTCTTCAACATGCTCTTTAAGTGCTTCCTTCTAGTTGTTATTGCTAGCATTTTCATTTCTTTTGTGATTTCTATTATTGTTCCTTCTGTAGTTAGGATTCCTATTGAAATTCCTTCTATCCATTCTCCAAAATCTTGCTATGTGTCCAAAATTATTGCGTAACATATATACAAGTGCATTCCTTCTCTAATTGGTTCCATTATGATTATCTAGTGCTCTACAATTTCATGCTATGTGTCCAAAGTTGTTATGCTTATAACATACAATCTGGTTCCTTACTCCATTAGGTCTTTCTCCATCATTGGATTTGCATTGTTATCTACTTCTTTCATTACCTATAGTGTTAGTATTCCTACACATTCTACTATTTTCATGATTACTATCAAACTTAGGTTTCTTACAATCTACTACTTTATGTCCAAAACCATGACAATTATAACAATAGAAATCAATGATAGGTTTAAAGGACTTACCTATGCAATCTCTCTTCATATGACCAACTTCATTGCATATGAAACATCTACCTTTGAATTCATATCTAGCCTCCTTAGGTGGTTCAACTTGCTATGTTTTTTTTTGGTTTATCACATTTCTCAGGTTGATTTACTTGCTCAACTTCTTTAGATACTTTTGTAGATTTTCTTGGTTTAATCATATTTTAATCATTTTCTTTAGGCTTAGGGGTTTCAACAACTAGATCTAGTTCCTTCCTAACTTTAGTTTTCTTGGCTGATTTTTCTCCAATAAGATATCCAAGACCTGTCTTATCATAAGAAGATCTCTAATAGAATAGTTGTCTATTAATTTTATTACTATTGGAATAAAGATTTTCTAACTATTGCTTAGCCAGAGTTAAATCTCCTTTTACAATGGTATTTTACTTCTCTAATTGTGCACACTCTATTCTGATAGAATCTAATTTAGATGTTACTTGACTTAGATGGAATCTTAGGTTTGCATTCTTAGATTTTAGATCTGGTTCACTCTTACTATCATCCTTCTTCAGATTCAACTTAATTTCAATAATTTTCAACTGATGTTTCAAATTTTCATTTTATTTCTTAAGGGTTGCTACTTCACTACTATCACTAGTTTTTTCTTTTGATTCTTTTCTAAATTTGAGAGGTTCTATCTTGTCTTTTAGTTTACCAGTGTGATATTTTGCATCTTCGTACCTTTCTTTCAGATTGTCTCTTTCTTCTATAAGAAGATCAAATTTCCTAAGGGCCTCTTCAAGATTCATTTTGAACTATTCCATATCCATAGGTATCTTACTCAAGATGTTAAGCCTCTTCAAAGTAACTAATCTGTAATACCAATTGTTAGAAATAGCTAATATTGAGAAAGGGGGGGGGGTGTGAATCAATATTCTAAAATCTTTCACCCATAGCTAGATATTATTAATTACTTTGAAACATGCATAAGAAAGTAAACCAATAATGTTGAATAGTAAATAAAATCATACACAAAGAGAACTCATAACATCATATTTTATTAACTAGGGAAACCCCGATGGGGATGGCACCCAGAAAATGATCCACTAAACAAAATAATCTTGTTAAGGATATGTACCATGTTAAGAGTCTATGAATTACTTATAGTGTCTTGGTCCTTGTTAGAGGACTAGGCCCTATTAAAAGCCTCAACCTTGTTAGGAGTTGGTAGTACAAATACAACTACATGCAAGAAGAACCCACTTCCCTAACATACAATTATACAATATAGTGCTTTTATACAAAATGAGATAGATACAAAAACCTCTTTATTATTGACTGTTATACTTAGCATAGCTCTGATCTTACATAAGAATTTGCATCATAGATCTCTCATACAAGTTTACATATCACATCAACAGTTCATATATGTATAATATACTTCACATTCATATTACAACACATCCACACACTTTGCAAGTGGTGATTCTTCACTTATACTCTTTTATTTCAAATACTCTTATGCAGTTGGCTTGATGCATTCACACAATAGGATAACTTAGGGTAAACATTTATGATTTTGTCACTACACAATTAAGTAATTATTTCATGATTGAAATAATTCCTTAACACTTTATTCCTCTATTTTTGTTGTGATGTGTTCTGTTGTGTATACTATCTTTACTGGTGTTTTACTTGTAAATTTGTTTTTACTTTCTATATTGATATGCACACTTAGTTACATCATCATGACACTTTTTTCTATCTATCCTTAATTGCACATGTGCCAAATATCATTGTAGTCCTTGCAATACCAAAAAATATCTATGTACTACCAGTGAAACTATCTAACATTAGACAATTTTTTGTCTCTGACTCTAGAATCTTCAACTGTATATTCTACCATCTTATTCTGAGATATATGTTGCCATAAATGACAACCCTAACTCATCTTACCTAGCCATATTTCCAACATATCCCTTGTCTCAATGATTAGGATCATGGGATCAAAATAGTTATAGGACATTCAGAAGTATTTTATTTCCTACTATGAAGTCATGTCTTGATATTAATTTTTGTGGACTAGTGTCTTTTGTTAGATTTGTCGCATGATGAATTTGAACCTGTTTGGTGCATTTTATTAGACCCTTGGTCTTGTGACCATATTCTAGAGTTGGGGTTTCAGTCTCATTATTATATAAGTTTGAATTATGGGCTTTTTATTCTTTCCTTATTTTGTGTGTCACCCATATTTTGTTAGGGTTTTGGCATTGTCTTCTTGGATTATAGAAATGGATTTTATTTTATGTTCCCTTTTATGATATGATTTTATTTCATGAACATTGGGATTTGTCTCAAATCCATACTCCCAAATGTAGGATGGTTGAGTGATTTCATGATACTTGGTGATTTTTTATTTCGTGTCAAATTTGTACTCCCAAATTTAGGTAATTTTAGTGAGATTGTTTTACTTGCATCATTTGTTGCATATCTTATATCAAACCCTTGCACTAGTATTATGTGATTTTTTTGTGAAGTTGGTTGTGCTCACACACAAGCATGTGCATGTGTGTATGACGGGATCTTATGAGACTTGAATGCTTGGATGTAGACCAATTGAAAGAGTGTTCATTTAGTGGCTGGGTTTGAGAATTTTCATTGCCTACAAGCACTCATTCTATGATGAGCATGGGTATGCAGGGTAGACGTGTGGAGTGGCTTCTCTCATCTACCCTAGCTCAAAAGTGGTCGACAAGAGAACATGATGAAGTTTAAACAAGTGATAACCAAAATAAATAAATGGGATAATAAAACTTAATGATAAAATAAGGGGTATTTGTACATTTTTCAGTATTTTGAAAAAGTAATTGCAAGGACATAGTGTGTAACTTCCTGAAGGGAAAATTTTGATTTACCAAACATGGCATGCGCCCTCCTATTGAAGTTGATTTACCACACTGAGTATGTGGCCTCCTGAGAGAGTTGATTTTCCATACTAGACTAGCTAGGGCTTTCTAGTTCCAAGAGCTTACAGTCCACTAGATTCCCTACATAGTTATCCTATAGTGGGTTTAACCAGTGACCTTTTATATTGCATTATCTTCATGAGCATATAGATGTTGGTATCATACTTGATTGACATGTGTGTTATCCATGGATGATTTTCTTATGTGCTTTTGGTCGGTTCATTATCTCCATCAACACAACTAGAGTGGGCCTACAGGTATGATGTGGTTGGGAGGAATAGCTACCTATAACACTAGTGGGGAGTGGTTTACAAAGATAGCTTTCTTCTAGTCTTAAGGCCACAGATGATGTTCCCTTCAATTTTTGGTGCAGCTAGAGTATGTTTCCTTATGATTTATGTTTTTTATTTTTATGCATTGATATCATTTTTTAGATGATTCTAAGCATGCTTACCTATTGCAATCCTTTATCATGATGTTAGATATTATGGCTTAGTTGATGTTAATTACCACTACTATGGATTAGCGGTGTGATTTATAGATTAGCATGTTGGATGTTTCATATATATTTAATGACACATATTTTGTTATTGGTAAGTCAAAACTCATAAGGTAACACCAATGATCTTGTTGGCATATTGAGATTCATGCTTTAGGGTATGGTTAGGATCCTTGAGGTCTCATGATGCCATTATGGTAGGGAGGAAATGAGCATGGCTGATTTAGTTTGGTTGTATCTTATCCTTGTACTTTCCCTTAATTGTGATCATGTTGCTTATAGATTACTTGTGGTTTATGTTTCATGATGTACATGTTGCACTTGGTACCTTTTCTTGATTATGATGTTGAATATTGGCTTAGAGTAGGAATGTTCCTATGATCTAATAATTTATGCAAGATCATTCCTTTCTATGTTTTGAGTGTTGATTCCTTGACTTTGGTGGCTTCAGTACTCCCCATTGTAGAGACTCTAACCCTTTTTAATTCCTAAATTATCCTTTTAACCTTTCTTTTATTCCTAGGTGACACCAGGACAACATTTTGGATGATATTGATGAAGTATCACCCGAATGGAGAGAAATGTCATATGATATAGGTAAAGTGTACTATTATAGTTGTATGGTATATAGTATGATACTAATGAAGTATAGTACTATAGTTATATGGTCTATCATACTACAGTTATATGGTCTATTGTACTATAGTTATAAGGTGTATCATACCATAGTTATGTAGAGTATCATACTGCATTTCTCTAAAAGCTTGTACATCCAAATAACGGATACTTCCTGACTTGTCTAGTGAATGCAAATAGGTGATTTGGACTCTTGGGAGTTTTGGATCTCTAGACCTTGGTAATTCATCTGTGGGGATGCATAGGATTCAAATTTTTGTTTTGGACATCCTCTTAACATTGTTAATGATAAATTAAACTTGTATGGATTAATCACTTAGGAACTTTGGATTTGGACTTTAAAATGAACATTGATTATTAGGTTACATTGTATAGTTATAGGAACCTTGTATGATTAACAATTTTTGTGGAATTAGTTGTGTTTGTAAGTGATGAATGCTTGGAGATCTTTGGTAGTTTGGCTATTTGTCTTCCATTGCATTCTCTTTTATGTGTTTAGTTGCATGTATTTGTGCTTTATCTTTTTTTTAAATATGTTAGTCTTATTTTATCCTTGTTTCCAAGGACCTCTAGGTGGGGCATTATAAATCCTATCAGAATAATAAAAGATTTGAAAGCATAAACTAATCCAAAATCAAAAAATCTTATCAGATCCAACATCAAGTCATATGAATCCTACCAATGCCAAGAAATCCAAAAGATTCATATCCCACTCATCACAAATCATGTGCCCCAATGGTTTAATTTAAAAACAAAAATCAATTGTATCTGCAAAAATGATTTCCCCCTTGTCCTATCTCGACAATGAGAGTATGTATAGTCAATGATATGCTACACCATTCATTTATCACCTACATTTAGTTACATTTATTCTTCTCTTGCATTTAGTTGCATTCATTTTCCACTTTCATTTATTTGCATTCATTTGTTAATTATGTTTAGTTACATTCATTTATTAATTATATTTAGGTGCATATCATTTAGTTTCCTTCATTAATTCATGAAATTCAGTTGCATGTCACTTGCACTTAGTTTCATTCATTTGTTAGTTATATTAAGTTGCACTCATCTAATTCAATTTATTTCCACTTGTTAGTTAATTGCATTAGGTTGAATATTTGTTTCACTTAGATTGTATCCATATACATTTTGTCCATTAATTACATTTCATTAAGTGCATTAAGTTCTTTAACTTTAAAATTAGTTTCATTTTAAGCATCCTAATAAAACTCAATTTTAATTTTATAATTAAATTAAAAAGTGCACAAATAATTGTGCATATAGATCCCATCATCATTTTGTATCACATCTAACCATCATATAAACATGTAATCATAAAAAATGCATCATGCATATATATCTCATCATTGTTATTTTGTATTACATCAAACCATCATATAGACATGAAATCATAAAAAATACATCACATGTAGGATCATACATTACATATTCATATAGCAATAAAGAATCACTACATGCATCTCATAAAAATCACATCACATATATCATATCATACATCCAATAATAGAAATCATATCATCTACATCATACATCATACATATTGCATTATATATAGAATTCAGATATACATCTAGTAAAGCTACATGAAATCACACCACACATTAAATGATGTACATGAAAGTCATAGAAGCATCTCTTCATGCACGGACATGTTAGAACATATCTCATAATCATATAAAAGCATCACATCCTACAATCATGCATGATAATATCTCATCATAATCATATACATAAATGTATCATAATAATCATGAAAGATGAGGCACGTGATCCCATCCAATCAGCTACACACACACACACACACACACATCTCATAAAAGAATCAAAGAAAAAATCCCAAACACCATAAAATAAAGTGTCCATCACAAATTCCAATAATATTCATGATCAAAGATATAATATCTATATGATACAATAAATGAGTCATGCACCCTCAAAAAAATATAAAGTACATCATATGTCAAAAAATTACATCCCAAAAATGCAAAATATCACTACCCATATGTCTCCCATGGGGCTAGCTAGCTAGAATCTATAGGACCTAGCTATGCAACTTTCATGCCTGCAATATTTGATATTGGGAAACTTGTGCTAGATTTGGCAGTAGTGGTTGTACTAATTGAATCCTCATATACTAGTTGTATTTCCTCTACACCACTAAATAACTCCCCTTCAACACTCTAGATCCTAGCTGAACTAAGGTAGTCCATGTCACATCCTCCTCCTCTCCTCCATGTCCCCACTCTAAGGCACCTCCCCTCCCTGAGCTCTTTTCCTCATACATCTAAACCAAACCACTGACTAGCTATGAGAACCTCACCCTCTGGCTACTACTCTTCCTAACCTCTATCATCTCCCCTCTACCTATAACTTGTGATTATAAGGCTTTCCTAAAACACTCCCTCCACTCCCAAGGATCAACTAGATGATAACTCCCTTGATGAAATCTCACTTTCTCTCTCAGATCCATGATATCACCCTGCAATTGACCACTTTCCCACTTGAGGTGAGCAATGTCCTCAATTTCATTCAACGACCTCCCATCCTATACTATTGTTTGTGCCCTCACCACTGCTAGATCCTAAACTAGTTGATCAAGCTCTTGTCAAAGGCACTCCTTCTCTACCTAGATTCCCTTCCGATCTCTTTGAAGGTTTTCACGCTCATTAATGAGCTTCAACCCCTCCTGCAATGCCATCCCCAAGTCAGTCTCCAATTTTTCCCTCTTTCCTTGGAGCCTCTCCCTATTTTGTTATGTATCATATAGAAGTTGATTAATGGTTACATCCATCTATGCTAGTGATGCCAACCTGACCATCACCTCCACCACCAAATGAATATCCCCTCCCCTAGATCCCTATGTTGGTGCCTATGTAGTAGGAAACACCTATAGAACCTATCCTCTATCATCACCACTATCATATCCCCCTCCACCCCTTCTCTTATCCACATCCATGTGGTCTATGTCTCCTCTCCTGGCCTCCTCTCCTAAAGTCTCCTATCATTCCCTCCTTCTGGGTGGAACCTTAACTGGCACCACCATCATAGCCTATCCTTCCATGTCTTTTTTTTCTCCCTCTTTTCCCTCTCCTAATTGCTAGGATAGAAACCCAAAGCCTCTTTGACATTGGAAGTATCCCAACTCTCTCTAAAGGGGTTGATCTCTAAAAGTATTCTTGATTCTATTGAGTGGACCCAATGTTACAAGCTAGAATTGTCATTAAACTAAAATATTGACATGTTAATGTCTGATACAACTACTAGACTTTTAAAACATGGAAGTTTTTTAAGCGATGTCATGAATATTTAAGGGGAATGTTGGTGATTATTATAGCAATCCCTCCTAAGCAATACCTGAGGATATTTGCACATTTCATCAAGTTGTGATACCAATTGTTACAACTTAGGGTTTTTTTTGCACCAAAAGATCAACATGTCAATGTCTAATACAACCACTAGATGTATAGAACATAGAAGTTGATTAAGCCATGTCACATATCTCAAAGGGGATTTTTGGTGATTAATCCAACACTCAATATTTTCTTCTCCACTATGGCAATCCTAGTGAATAGGTTGTAATCCCTGCCACACTGTTCGTAACCCCTTCCTGTCTAGTCTCAGGTTGAACTATGTTCATCTCTTCCAAGGAGTTTGCTAAAACCAAACCTTTGGGTATGGTACCCCTGTGTGTACCCATATTCCCAAGCAACCCAATCTGGCCCATATAGATCTATAATGTACTCTCATCACCTTGTAATGTATTGTGGAATCATCTTGTAAGGTAAATGTACCTAGTCCTCTACCATGAACCCACTCTTGTAAAGGTCAAAAACTAATCCCATCTCTAATTCAGGCATCAATAGTCTCCTTCCAATAATCCAAATCATCGATATCATGAAATGTTATAGGCTTTACCCAATTGTATACCATTGGCTTATCCAGCTACCTATCTAGCTAGCAGATCAGGTGAAACATTACAATATGCTCTCATGCTCACACCTGTAATAGTGACACAAATCCAAAGTTATAATCTTGGGCTTAATCCCCATGGCTAGAAATCTAATGAAGATTTATGTAATTCTCTACCAACATGAGTGTCCCCTAGGGCACAAGAACTACATTGATGGTCTATAGGATTTTTGGAATCAAGGCCAATGTAACATTGGTCCCCCTCATGTCTAGAGAAATATAACTAGACACTAGTCTACAAATGAAGAAATAAACCTACCTCTTGGGTGTCACATCAAGATGATGATCCAAAGATAGTTGACCATATTATATAATGAATGCAACTCTCGATCCAACCATTATCTGAACAAGCTAGGGTTGTGTCATGTCGAAGTAATCAACTCTAATCCTCATATGAGAAACCAAAAAAAACTTGTAGATATCCTCCAAAGTCACAGCCATCTCCCATGTCAAAAGATGAAAGTTCACCATCTCATAAGGACACCACTCACATAAGGGATTCATCATTGCCATGTAGGTCCTCTTGTGGGGCACCGTGACTTGATACCCCAATTCAATAACATCCACTCATACCTAGTTGACTGGTGTAAACAACTGTGCCACCCTAAAAATTGTGAAGCACCTATCACACAAAATGAGTCTATCCATGGGCCACTGTATCTAAGAAACCATTTTTTTCTAGCCTTAGATTTTTCACTAACAACCCCCTAACCCTCCCATCAAGACTCATTCCACCTCATCTTTTTTGCCCCTTGGTTTAGCCCTCTTTTGTGTTTTTTTTGGTGTTCCTTATCCCAACATTATCATCATCATAAGAATGTGAAATCAAACCTAAACCCTAAATTGGTCACATGAATGCATTCCCATGACATACATGACCTACCCCCAAGCACTTACAAGATTGCATTTCTCACCCGCTTAGCCACATGATCTTCTCTAGGAATGTGACACAAATAATTCAAGGTGGTACTATTTTCTAGCAATAAATTCAAAACTTGACATGTAATTTTGTGATCTTGCAAAAAAGCCTAAGATCTAGCCTGAAACCCTCCATCCCTTGCAATATTTTGCGAGATCACAATCCTTCCCATCATGGTCCTAGTCTTGTTGAACCTAAGCTAGTAGGAACACAAATTCAAATTGAAAACTAAAAGTAAAATATAGAATGTAAAGTATAAAGCCATTTTTCAAGCATACTATCTTGTCTACTATATGATGCCTTAGTATGCTCCTTACCACATCTGTCTAGTGCCTCAGGTGTCCTCTTGCCATCTCGCAAGTATAAATCAAAGTTCTAAATAGAAAGAATTAAATACCACATGAATACAAATGAGATCCTTTCTAGCCCCTCAATCCCTTATATAGGACCCCTACTAAGCCCTTCTTCCTTGTTCTCCCTTCCAGGTGACCCATTTTCACCCTCTCTAGTTATTTTTACATAAATTTCAATTTAACCTCATTTTAGCATTTCTATTTCTTCTTTTATGACCAAACATTCTTTCTTTTTGAGATGTTTTCTCTCCCCATTGCCTTCTCAAGGAGGAATTACCCAATCTAGTCTCTCGTTTCTCTCTCAAGACTGGAGCAACTTAGTTGTGTTAAAAATTCTTTTCATCATCTATTATTTTAAACATCCTCAAAATAATGTTGTCCCATCACTACGTTGAAGAGGGGAAAAATGTGGACACCTAATTCTGATTACATAATTAGTTCTCTTCTAAGGCATTATTAATTAAATATTTAACATGTAATTAAGTTATGTCATCCCCTAATTGATTAATCTAATTAATTAACTATAGTCCAATTAATATATCAATATGACAACAAATAGTTTGATTATTAATTAATTCCCCCTTCCTCTACTAAGTTAAATAATTGCACAAAACCTATTTAATGTAATGTATTTAAATATCTTTTGATTAAATAATCCCCTTTGATCAATCCTAACCTTAGCCTAATCCTTAACTCACTCCTAATCCCTAGGTTTAGACTCAACCCAATCTATTCACCTATACTAAGTCCACTTAATTAACTAAAGAAACCTAGTTTATTAAGTGACACACTTGTATTCTCCTAATATTCCCACTTGCATCCTAATCACTCTCTAATCCCATCCTAATTAAAGCCTAATCATTTACACAACTTTAAACATGAGGATTAAAAAATCCTAACTAAAACCCAAGCCAACTCTTGTCTCATCCTCTCACTCCCCAATCAAATGCATTAATGTCAAACTTAAATGCTCTTGCATCCCTCTTACACTCTTCTCTCCTTAACATTAGCCCCAAAATGGTTACATTCCCACCAAAAAACCTAATCCTCTAACATGTATTCTCTTGTCACAAGGATATGCATTTGAGGAAGCACAATCCATGTGTTGCATTTTCCTTGCATCTTGGTCACTCTTAAGAATCCTCCAAGTTTTCATCTTGACCATTCATTATCACCTCCCTTTTCTTGTAAATTAAACCCTCCCCCCTTTATAAATCATTCACAATCTAGAATAAAGTTATCATTCCCTTTTAAAAATAAAAATGATCATCAATACCCTTATTATGCCAATATCCCTCCACACAACCATGGCTCCTACATTGTTAACCTTATTATATCTTTAAAGCTTGAGAAACACATTGAGCACACATTCCTCATCTTGGTCCAAATCTACACAACAAAGGAGGTAAATGGTTTTTTGAGGTTTTCATTTCTTATTTTGTGTGCTCTTTCCATCATCTTTTCTTAAGTGTGTAATCTACTTATTTTGTTGAATGCTTACAAGTTTAGTATTCTTTAACACCACATTTTAGGTAATATAGATGGTACAATTAGTGTTGTTCAAGTACAAAAACAATAAACTTGAGGCCCCCTCATGGTTCTCACCCATATTGGGACCCCTTTGCCCCAATGTGATCAAACAATGATAATTCAACCAAAAAACAATCAACTTGAGGCCCCCTCATGGTTCTCACCCATATTGGGACCCCTTTTCCCCAACCTAATCAAATTAAACATTCCCCTATGTAAACTCCCTATTGCTTGGTTGCATTAGAGAGTGGTTAAAGAATTGACTCAATATATAATATTATGTTTATACCACAAATACGTGTTAGATGCAATGCTTCTAAGCATCCAAAATCATAATAAATTTATCACTTAATATGTTTAAGTATTGGTTCCTTACTTCTCTCCTAAACTCAACCCTAAGGAGAGAATGAATTTACTTGTCGTAGGATGCTTGACACCAGTACATTCTCTAGATTTACTTTCTCTTTCCCAATGCAACACCAACTATCAACTCCCTGGACTATAGCATGACAATAATTGTTAGAGTAATTAGATATTTTCTAATTAACTCTATTCTACTTAAGCTAAAATTTAGGCATCTAATCAACCTAGGTCTTACCTTTAAGGGTTTTGATCTCCTTTATGGGGTGATCTCTCTTTGTAATCTTATTCATTCAATATAATTTGCAATTCTTTTTTGCAGATAAAAAATGTCTCATCTTTCGTGGATCTCTAAATTCTAGCCTCCATATTTTTGCTCCTCTCTTTCTATTGCAGGTGTTTGCATGGAGTGATTATTGGGAGTTGTGGGGTTGATTTTTCATCAACTTCAACATGGTATCAAAGCTTCAAACTTGCATGCCCATGTTCTCTTCATGAGAAGTTTGGCTTCAATTTTAACATCTATTATTTTTCAAAGGTTTTTTGTATTAGATCTGAGGGGTCACCTTTTTGGTGCACTCTGAGCCCAAATGAACCCCACCATTGGATTCATAGCACCCAAAAACCTGTATATTTCATGTAAAATATGTCCAATTTGGATGGAATTGACTAATAAGGTATGTTTTTCGTCTCTAGCCCTAGACACACTTCCTAAGGTCATGATTTTTTTATTTTCTATTTTAAAAATAGATCACAAGAAAATCACATTTTTAAAGAAAAAAATACACACATGCTTTCAATAATAAAAAAATTAAGCCGCATAGATTATTGTTTCAAAAACTTTTTTTTTTTAAGTGTAGAGGATGCATGCATCAACAAGGGTGCAAGTACAAGCATGCCTACATAGATTTTGATTTTAGTAGGATGTAGGTGTTGATATCATCATTATTGCAGCCAAAATTTGATAGCTTTCAAACCATCATTTCTTTGTTTTGTTTTGTACTACAAACCTATTAATATATTTTTAGTCATATCTTTGTAATATGAAGGTATTTTTTGAAAAAACTTATATTATCAGAAAGCTCTTTCCAAGCCTATCATGGTGGTATACGTTATTTAGACTTTTAATGGTGTTTGGTTGCATGTTTATGCAATCAAATCCATAGGTTATATTTTGTACTCCAAGAGACATATCTTGAGCATCTGATCTCTGATTTGGGAATTCTTTATATCATTGGAAAGGTCTTCCAAAACTCTTTCCAATGATGTTGGTTGCTTTCTAGATTCTTCTCCAAGCACATTCTAATCATTTTTTCATTCTAGTGGATATCTTGGTCATTTCTATTAGACTAACCACCAATGTTCCCCTTTGAGATTCATGACATGGCTTAATCATCTCCTATGTTCTATAAGTCTAGTGGTTGTATCGGACATTGACATGTCAATCTTTTGGTGCAATGACAACTCTAGCGTCTAACAAGTGGTATCAAAACTTGGTCATAGGTTTGAATCTCCTTGGATAATGTTAAGGGGGGATTGTTGGACTAACTGCCAACTTTCCCCTTTAGGATTCGTGACATGGCTTAACTACCTCCTATGTTCTATAAGTCTAGTGGTTGTATCAGGCATTGACATGTTGATTTTTGGTGCAACGACAACTCTAGCTTGTAACAATTTTAGGTCTGGGGATCAATTTTGTTGCTTCAAATGATTTGTCATGGGTTGTACTATTTTTTGTGTCAGCCTTATGTCTCTTATGCTCTTTGTAGATATCATTTGTATGCATTTTTACAAATGCACTGAAATAAAGAATCATATTGCATATGTATTTTTTGTTTCAATTGTTTTTCCTTGTTTTGGCTTTTGATTTGAGCAATGTCATTTGAGGAAACTCATATAGATTATTGTATTCTTAGGAATAATTATATCGTGTGTCTTATTGTACATGTACTTTAATTAAAGTGCCATGGGGTTGATATTTTTCCTTTTCTTTCCATCTTCTTTTGTCCAATAAGTTCCCCTTTTGTGACATTAGCCTCATGACATGCCTGAGAATGATCACCTCAGTAGACATACATGTATTATTTTGTGCATCTTGATTGTGGTTCCTTGACATATAGCTCTTTTGAACCACTTTTCCAGTTGTATATCACCTCACCCTTGTGTGCATTAGGGGGGTTCTTCTCTTGGTTCTTATACTTCTTTGGTTCAATGGAGTAACCTATGCATTTAGTATTTGTTCCTATATACTAGGAACATGCAGTGGTTGGGTACCTATTCATTTTGGTGAGACTGGTCATTAAGCATATAGACACTCTTCTTTTTGTTCCTACTTTGGATGCAACCTTCCATGTTTGATTGATTAGCTCTTCAAGCTTTGGTGTTTCATGTCATATGTATCTTCAAGTTTAGTTTTGTTCCTTTGCATGCCTCCTAATTTGAGTAGTGTCTTTAGAGAGCACTCATGCAAATTGCAATTTTCTCTACCTAATTAGGTTCTATTTTAGTGGAGGTTCTTTAGATCAACAATTATTTTTTACAAAGCTTTATAACTTCTACATGCTTCAGTGGTGTTCTACACGATCATCATTTCTTTCCTATCTTCTAGGACATTCCCTAGTTTGGAGGCTCTTCAGTCATTCACTAGTTATTTCAACATTCTTTCCATCTCATATTAGAGTAAGGTTTTTTCCATGTGGTTTTCTCTATTTCTCCTCTTTATAGAGATTTGTTTGTGCTTGGTTACCTCATCAAGTCTTGTTGTTGGGACCCAAATCTACATTCATTAGTAGTTTCTAGATTTTTTAGCTACTCCCTAAGTTTATCTTAATGAAGGGTGTTAGAGTAACTATATATTATCTAATTAACTCTAATATACTTAAGCTAAACTTTAGGAATCTAATAATTAATTATTTTATTAATTATTATCATGCAACCTAGTTTTTACCTTTTAGGGTTTTGATATCCTTTATAAGGATGCTCTCTCTTTGTAATCTTCTTCATTTAATATAATTTGCAATTATTTTTTGCACATCTATAATGTCTCATCTACTATGGATCTCTGAATTCAAGCCTCCATAGCTTTGGTCCTCTCTTTCTGTAATAGGTGTTTGCATGCAGTGATTCTTGGAAGTTGTAGGGTTGAGCTTTCATCAACTTCAACAATAACAAATAGACTATACATATACCAATACCTCTTGTATATATTCATATAGTGTATAACATATATATGGTTATAATTTCATCATTATTAACATGCACACAAAGATAATCTTTTATTTTTATTGAATATACATTATACATTTCTATACACATAAGTTACCATCATATTTACATAGGAAGTGACTCTTTTTCAAAAAAATCACAATAAATCATAATCACACTCATTTTGAAAAATCATAACTTTTCATAATCGCAATCATTTTTAAAAAGTCACAACCCTTCATACCACAACCCTTTCAAAAGGTCAAAACCCTTCATAATCATAATCCATTTGAATAGTGACAAGCTTTCATAATCACAATCCATTTGAAAAGTCACGAGATTTCATAATTCCAACCCTTTCAAAAAGTCACAACCCTTCATAATCACTAGTCATGAAAAAAATCACAACCCTTCCTAATTACAATCTATTAAAAAAGTCACAAACCTTCGTAATTACAACCCTTTCAAAGAGTTACATCCTTCATCATTGTTGCTTTTCAAAAAACTCACTTCCTCATTTTATCTGCATTCCTTTACTCTCTGTTAATTTGTATTTAACTCCTCTCTTGTCCTCTTGTTCTTCATCTCTTTTTCAAATAACCTCTACTCCCTCTTATATCTTAATTTGGAGGAGTCACATCTTTTTATTACATACCTCTTAATCTTTCATTAGATTTAGTTAATTTATAATAGTTTATATTATATTATTTATTTACTTATTTATTTTATGTTTATTATCACTTATTACTAAATCTTATTTCGCAAAGAGACATACTTTCTATAATATTATCTCTTGTAGTTTATTTATTCGTTTATTTATTGTAATTTTATTATTATTTTATTATTATTATCTTTTTTTATTGATATTAGATGATATCATATTATTGTTATTTATTTGTTATATTTCATTCAATTATTATTTATATACTAATAATATCTATTCTTATTTCTATATTTCTATATTTTAATACTAATTATAATATGTGATTTTATTCATTATTTATTTAATAGTATTATATTATTTAATTATTATTGAAACTCCATCTTAAAATGGGGACATGGCAATCCAGCCATGCAAAAATTGCTTGTCCTTAAGCAATGACATTTTATATAAATCTTTACATGTGGAGTCAATATATATGATACAAGAAACACAAAGTATACATATTGATGCATGAAGACACAAAGTATACATGAAGTATAAACGAAGCACACAAATAATACACAAATTATTAGGTTCTATTTTATTCATTAAAATAACTAATTATTTCATATTTTACCCTATAGGATGGCAGGATCATGCTTTGATATCACTTGTAATATTTCAACATAAGTGAATGCCAGTTCCCATATGTCAACATGTATTAAATATTTAAACTCCAACTCATAAATCCTCTCTTAATTACTAACCATAAGGAAGATTGTAGAATTATTGTTGCTCAGCTACACAAATAATCAACTTGAAGCTCTCTCATAGTTCTCACCCATATTTTGACTCATTTGCCCCAACATGATTGAATTACTCATTCTCATGTGCAAACCCCCTTGGTTGTATTAGAGAGTGATTAAGGAATTGGTTTGATATATAATAGTATATTTTAATCACAAATACATGTTAGATGTAATGCTTCTAAGCATCCAAGTTCATAATAAATTTATTAATTAATATGTTTAATTCTTAATGTTGGTCTCAGATTGGTTTTGACAATTGAGTGTCAACACACTTAAGAAATTTTTAAGTTGATGTTGAGTATAATATAGATGTTGAGCTATAGTATGTGCTGAGCCAAAAATTCAATAGGTGTCGAGTTATTCAGATGCCGAGCAAATAGACAGTGTCGAGCAAGTTTCAAGTGCCGACTATTAATTGATGTCGAGCCAATATATGTGCTGAGTAAACTATAGGAGACAAGCAAGATAGAATTCCTTTAGAAGCTGAGCAAGGTAGAATTCCTTTAGAAGCTAAGCAAGACAGAATTCCTTTAGAAGTCAAGCAAGACAGAATGTCTATATGTGTCGAGCATCAACAATCAGTAAGTGCCAAGTATCACAGAATCAGCATAAGAGTTTGTGCTCTCACAAACTCAGATGTAAACCTTTTTTGAGCTGACTCAAGATGAATCTTGAAGGATCTAAAAGATAAGATTGAATCCTTTTAATTCCCTACAAAATCAACATGAAACCAATCAGAAAAATGGAAAGAATTGAGCAAGAAAGATGGATGAATCTCAATCATAGATTCATACCTAACCCTAAGTCTCGAAACTTTTTTAAGGAGGTCAAAACCCCATAATGTAGGTATGGTATGGGAATGCAAGGAGAGAATTCTAGCAAAGTCTAAAGGGGTGTGAAGACTTAGAGGAAGAACAACATTATAGAATCAAGTTGATTAGAATAGAGCATCAGCACTACGAACAGAGTCATATTAGATCAAGAAAGATCAAATCAGATTGGATAGAACAAGGATCTAAAATCAGCAATTAAAGATTTTAAGTTGTCAGGTCAATACATTCTACTATACTTTCTAGCCATTGTATTAGGAGAATAAAAATCTTATGATGATAGGTTGGTTTAACAACCATATTGTAAATCCTTTAACAAGGTGACATTCAGAGTGAATGTTTGTAAATCCTTTAGACAAGTCACCATTAATAGGGTTTTAGTGCCTTTAACAGGGTAGGCCTCTCACAGGGCAAACCATTGATGATGGTCAAACTTTGTAACCTTGACAAGTTACATATTGCTACAATGATAAGTTGTGGGTTTCATCCCCACCCTAGTCTGGAGAGTTTATGAGTGATCGAATCTTATGTTATCTATTTTCATGCATGTCTTTATTTTTATGTAAATTAGATGAATTACGTGCATGTGATTAATTTCAGTTAAAATTTTTTATAACTTAAAATATTGGTGCTTTTGATTCAAACCCCCCCCCCCCCCCCTCCCCCTCCTAGAAGTATTCTTCCCACTTGTGAATTCCAACAATTGGTATCAGAGCCAAGTTCTTACAAGGAAAAGCCTCATAGCTTGAAAAAAAGATTCAAAAATGGAAGTCTACAAGCTTGGGAATATCATAGAGAAGTAGGAGATTGAGATACATATCATTCTACATTCTCTGGAAGAAGCTAGGGAAGAATTGAGGAAGTCCCTAAAGAGAAGAAAATAGATTGTCATAGCTGAGAATGATACACAATACAAGGAGATTGACACCTCAAAAGTGTTTGCAAATGGAGATTCCATGGATTTTGATGTAGCAATAGCATATTTGATAGAAAAGAATAGAGTTCAAGCAAAAGAGATTAGAACTCTCAAGATTGAACAGGAATCACAAGCCATGATGCTTTTTGAAGTGACTGAACAGAAGAAAAGAGCCATTGAAGATAAAGCTATGATAGAAGAAGACAAGAGAAACCTTCCCAACATATTGGAGGAAAAGATAATTGAGCTTGCAAGAATTTCCAACATGCAGCTAGACACCCTAAGTCAAATGATGAATGCCCATCATGAGCTAAACATTAAAGACATTGAGATCTTCACACTGAAGATGCAAAATGAAAAACTACAAAATGACTTGAGAAGAGAAAAGGAAATTGCAGAGAGCTTCAAAAAACCTAATGAAGCCATCAAGTAATTTGAACAACTTTTGAAATTAGCAAGATCTAGTAATGACACTTCAGGAGTAGGATACACCAGCACTGAGGAAGGAGAGTCATCTAAGACTACAGAAGAAAGAAATAATAAAGGTAAGAACACAAAACCCACTTGTCATTTTTGTGGTAAAAAAGGACATACCTCTAATGTGTGTAGGAGCAAGAACACCAATCAGCATGACAAACCTAAAAATATGGGTCACTATCATAAGTGCAATAAGCAAGGTCATCAAGCACATGACTGTAGGACTAGAACCATCAGAACACCAAGATTTGAAGGTCACTACTTCAATTGCAAGAAGTATGGACATAGAGCTTTTGAGTGTAGATCAAATCCTATGTGTACACCTAACCAACCAGCAAGGTCAAATAATCATGGACATCATTACAATTGGGACTAAAACACTAGGCGTAGCTATCACTATTGTCAAGAGTATGGACACATCCCTAAAAATTGCATAAGAACACATTTTAGTGGAAGCTACAAAAAATGGTTGAGCCAAAATACACGCATCAGTTGTTTGAATACTGGTCACATCAACAAGAACTTGCCAACAAGGTCAAAGGCACCCAACTCAAAGTTCAACAAAGGAAAAGAAAAAGTTGATGTTGAACACATCAAAGGAGAAATGAATAAAACATGGAAGAAGAAAGATGGAGGTAGCACATCCAATGGAGGGATCACTTCACCCAAAAGGTCAAGTGATCACACTTCATCCAACTAAGAAAAAGAAGGTATGTGGAACTGATATACAAAGCTTTATCATACATCAATTCAAAGACAATTATTGAAAAGGATAGATCAGCATGAATAGAGATGCAAAGTTAAAACTTCAAGTTTTCACAAGTGTTGTCGAGTAAGAAAAGTTGTTCTCAGATGCCAAGTAAAATCCTAGTGTATACCGAGTTATTTGCCAAAGTCAATAGATGTCAAGTAGAAAAGATAGTAGTGGATGCTGAGTGATAAGGAATTTTTTATTGAAGCTAACACCAATGCATGTCGAGTATTGGAAAGACAATGGAAGCTAAGTAAAGCAGAACTACTTAAGAAGCTGAGTGGATAGTTGTACAATCACTAAGCATTAAATGCTATGAAATGGAAGGTATATGGTTGCATTTTTAGTCATTTTTCACCATTGTAAACAAAAAGCAAGAGCAAGAAGAGTGCAAAAAGGATTTCAAAGCAAAGAATCAAGCATTTGAGCAGATTTCAACATAAATTCAGCACAGTTTTGATGATTCAAGGTATTTATACTTGTGTTGAGATATGCAGTTTCAAAATTTATTTGTGTTGAAACCCTAGATTGCACAAATGGCCTCTAGTTATAGAAAAACCTATGAAAAAGAGCCATTTGAAGTCTAGTTAGTATCAAATGAAGTCAAACAGCTCGATTTTTGACCTCTTCCCAAGGTTGCATACAAAAATGACCCTGCCAAAGCCCTATCTTTTATTCCTCCTAAAGTGATAATGGTGCAAGATGTTAGGAGATTTTACAACTACAAAATAGGTGCTATTGGAGACATGGAAATTGGGGAGACATACAATAAATTGTGTGAAAATGGGGTCTTGAAAGAAGAGTTCCAAATTGTTAAAAAGAAGGACTTAACCCATGCCCTAGATTTTCCCACAGTGTTTAAGACCAAATGGATCAAAATTGTGTTAAGGAGGATACATGATGGTAGCTTGTGGTTGGAAGATGGACCAGTGAAAATCTCAAAAAGAATTATTCATAGGGTGACGGGGCATCCAACCATAGAACGGCCCAAAACACTAAGGAGTAATTCAAAAGAAGTAATTGAGAAGAATATTGGAGCTAAGTGGAACAAGAGAGGCATGACCATTGATACCATTAAGGATCCTCTTGTTGATTTTGTAGTCAGAGTCATATCCCACAAATTTTACCAATCAAGCCAACTCAATATTGTTCCCTATATTGCAGTGGACGTTGGTTACAAACTTGTCAAAAAGGATCATACTTATGATCTAGCTAAACTACAACTACAGAAAATTATGAAAAATTTGGGAGCCATAAGAAGGTCAAAGGGTGCTCAATGTAAATTTGGAGCAATTTTGATATGTTTATTCTTCTATGTATAGAATGAATTTCCTTCTTTTGGAAAGGTAAGCTGGAAGAAAAATAGGTCTATAGTAGTCTAGGTGAATGAATACATAGAACAGATGGGAGCCAATTTTGAGATTATTATGACTAGCTACTTTGAAGATTTCAAGAAATCAATGAAACAGAGACTAAGCATACCTATCTCTCTTGTTGAACAGCACATAAATGATATATGTTTTCTTGTTGATATTAATTACACCTACATCCAAGTAGCCATACCAAGGATAAGATGGCTTAGGACACTTAGTTATGAGATAAATATTGATGAGGCATCTGTACCAATAACAACACTGCTTGCAGAGGAAGTACATAAAAGTGCCAAACCCTTTGGCACCTATTATGTTGTAAGATCCAAAGTGGATATGGAATTGAAAACTACTTCAACACTGGATGAAAAGGACAAATTAGTGAAGAAGCTTAAGGCCAAATTTGGACAAGGGGTTACAGAAGTAGAGGAAGAAGAAGAAGAAGAAGAAGAATAGGGCCAAGAGCCACTAGCACTAACCCAAGGCATGGGTGAAAATGTTGAAGAACAATAATGTGCCAAGGAAGAAGAGGAAGCACCTAAGGCAGAGCCTAAGAAGAGGAAAGCATAGAAATAGCCTGTTACTCAGCCTAAAGGCAAGAAGAAAGCTAAGCCTACCCTAGAAAAAACCTACCACTAGGGAAAATACAAGGGCTACAATAAAGGGGACCAAGGAACAAGGAAAGAAGAAAGCCACCGAGTAGGGAAGACTAGCAGAGAAGAAGCAAAGAAGAAAGTATGTGGCACCTCCTGAATCAGATGAGGAGAGGACAGAGTCAAATGATAATGGACAATTCAGAGTGGTAAGTCACACCACTATGTCTAATCTAGAGAATATATGTGACAATATAAGAGATAATCCAGACTTGTCTAGGTTGAAAAGTATTGATTTTAACAAGTTGACTAGAGAAGAATAGAACATAGTGGAAGAGTTAGTGTACACTATGATGGCCAAGTTCAAGAATACTCCACTTGAACTTGACGATACAATGCCTAAGGAGTTATATTCAATAATAGAGAATAAATGGCATTATTGCTTAAATATAGAGAAGGAAATAAGAGAGTCAACATTGGCTTGTGTTATGCCTGAACTTACAAAAGGGAAAATAAGTAAGGAAAATAAGAAGCATGGGAGAAAATTTGTACCCAAATATAGAGGCTTTAGCATATTGTAGAATAAAATTGAGTATTTTGTGAAGAAGTCTACTCTAATGTGGAAAGCAATCTATGGCCTCACAACTATAAAGGAAGGACAAGAAGATCCCTTTGAGGGAAGAAACAATGATAAAGAAGAAGAGGAAAATTATAAGAAAGAACAAGGAGAAAAAGGAAAGGAAAATGTTATAGTGGAGAAGGAACCACAAAAGGTTGATGTGGCAACTGCTGAGGAGCAGCAACAGGAATAGACTGTGCAAGACACACAACTAACACCACCAAGCCCTCCACATGTGACTCCCACACCTATAGATTTAGTGATAGTACAAGATGTTCTTGATACTTCTGGTTAGAACATAAACCCACTGACTACAAAGGATCTTAGAAAGATCCTTCACCAGACTACTTTACAATCACAACTATGTACCAATCCAATTTTGGTGAATGTGGAAGAACTATAGAAAGTTGTAGATGACATCACAAAGGAGAAGGTGAGTCCATAAGAACCACCTTCACATATCCAAATAGCTACAAGTGAATAACCCCAAGAGCAAGCAGTACAAGACATACCAGCTAGGGTTGATTCCACAATATTGGACACAACAACTATCAAGGAACAAGTAAAAGATCAAATAGGACAGAAGGATGCCTCTATTCTTACTACACAAGGACAAGGTGCACCACCTCAGATCACAATAATTGATCAAGGTAGAACAGAAGAGGAGGAGACCCCTAAGGAGAAAGAACAATAGGCAATACAAACATTGGTCAATTTACCTACAATAGAGACTCCTACAATGCCTTAGAAGTCAAGCACTAAAGCAATACCACTTCAAGTTTCAGCACCAAGCTTGAGCTCTACAAGAGTTGGAAGGGTACTTCACTATGGAGACCCTACACTAGATGAGGACATAGTCATTCCAAAATATGACTATGAAAATATGAACATAGATCAGATAAATGAAGTGCAAGAGGCACTTGAGAGGAAGAAAAAGCAAGAGATACTCAAAAATGAGTATAACCAAGGGCAAGCTTTGATTGAAATTAAAGTTGAAATTAAAGACATCTTTTTAGGTGCATTCATCTTGCAAGTACCTGATGAAACCAAGCCCATAATGGAACAACTAGCCAGTATACTAGACTAGGTACAAAATGAAGACCTAGACACAAATGCAAAATTGCTAGAATGGTCTGAAAAGAAGTTCCAAATGAAAGTAAAGGAACAAATATCAAGTGAGATAGAACTATCTTAGGTGGAGTTAGCAAAGAAGGTTGAAAAGGTAAAAGCAATACTTGAGAACATATTCTCATTATACTCCAAACTGTGTGATCTATCAATTTTCACACAAAAGACCAGCCAAAGGATAATGAGCTTGGAGAGGAACCTGAAAAATATCAAGCATGCAGCTACCCAAGGATCCAGCTCAGAGTGAGAAGCATTTTTCTACTACGCTTCACACTCAAAAGGAATTAGCTATGCTAATAGTAGATGAGGCAAACATAAAGGCCAAATTGATTCAACTTCAATCTGCCATTACCCCACACATGGAAGTTTTGCAGAAGGAACTGGCCTATGCAGAGAATGTCTTGAAGAAAGATCCCAATCTTTTTACATTGGAAGGCCTAATACACCTTACATCAGAGATAGCCATCCAACTTAAAGCACTGAAAATTACATTAGACAATTGGGATGTTGCTCTGAAGATTATAATGGAGGTAAACAAATCCTTTTTGGCTAAGTATTCAATTAATGCATAGAACCATTTGACATAAGTGTCAAAAAGGGGGAGATAATAACTTAGGAGACCCAAAGGGGGAGATAATAAAATTTTGAGTTTTAAGAAGATAAAACTAAGGGAGAGATAAGGAGATAAAGCCAAAAGATTGCAAAAATTGCAAGGGAAGATGTGAAAAAGGGGGAGTAAAAATAGAGCAAATAGAATAGGGCATACAAGGGAAGGAATGACAAGGTAGAGATAAAGAGTATCTGAATAATCAGCATGAGACAAATCCAGCATAAGGAGTTTTGGACATAAAAATGGCACGTCAGCTTAGGGGGAGTTACAAGTTTTGAGGTATATAGTCTTCTACAAAATTTTGTACATATGTTGAACAAGATGTATATTATACTCATAGAGCTCAGATTCATAATGTTTAGTTAAGTATTTTTGACACTCATGTCAAAGGGGGAGATTGTTGGTCTCAAATTGGTTTTGACAATTGAGTGTCAACACACTTAAGAAATTTCTAAGTTGATGCCGAGTATAATACAAATTTCAAGCAAGTTTCAAGTGTCGAGTGACAATTGATGCCAAGCCAATATATGTGCTAAGTAAACTATAGGAGTTGAGCAAGATAAAATTCCTTTAGAAGCCGAGCAAGGTAGAATTCCTTTAGAAGCCGAGCAAGACAAAATTCCTTTAGAATCCAAGCAAGACAAAATTCCTATATGTGTCGATCATCAGCAATCAGTAAGTGCCAAGTATCATAGAATTAGCATAAGAGTTTGTGCTCTCACAAACTCAGATGTAAACCATTTTTGAGTGGACTCAAGATGAATCTTGAAGGATCTAAAAGATAAGATCGAATCCTTTTAATTTCCTATGAAATCAACATGCAACCAATTAAAAAATTTGAAAGAATTGAGCAAGAAAGATGGATGAATCTCAATCATAGATTCATACCTAACTCTAAGTCTTGAAACTTTTTTAAGGAGGTCAAAACCTCATAATGCAAGTATGGTATGAGAATGCAAGGAGAGAATGCTAGCGAGGTCTAAAGGGGTGTGAAGACTTAGAGGAAGAACACCATTATAGAATCAAGTTGATTAGAATAGAGCATCAACACTACGAACAGAGTTATATCAGATCAAGAAAGATCAGATCAAATTGGATAGAACAAGGATTTGAAATCAGCAATTGAAGATTGTAAGTTGTCAAGTCAATACATTCTACTATACTTTCTAGCCATTGTATTAGGAGAATGAAAATCCTATGATGATATGTTGGTTAAACAACCCTATTGTAAATCCTTTAACAAGGTGACATTCCAAGTGAATGTTTGTAAATCCTTTAGAAAAGTCACCATTAACAGGGTGTTAGAGCCTTTAATAGGGTAGGCCTCTCACAAGGTAGACCATTGATGATGGTCAAACTTTGCAACCTTGACAAGTTACATATTGTTGCAGTGATAAGTTGTGGGTGTCATCCCCACCCTAGCTTTATCTTCTCATTTTGGAGGGTTTCTGTGTGATCAAATCTTGTGTTATCTATATTCATGCATGTCTTTATTTTCAAGTAAATTAGATGTATTACATGCATGTGATTGATTTCAGTTAAAACATTTTATACCTTAAAATATTGGTACTTCTGATTCACCCCCCCCTCAAAAGTATTCTTCCCACTTGTGAATTCCAACACTTAATTCCTTTATTCTCTCCTAAACTCAACCTTAAGGAGAATATGAATTTACTTGTTGTGGGGTGCTTTATACTAGTATATTCTTAGGATTTACTTTTCATTTCCTCACACAACACCAACTATCAACTCGCAAGACTATAGCAAGAGAATAATGAATAAAATATACATATACCAATACCTCTTGTATATGTTCATATAGTATATAACATATATATGGTTATAATTTCATCATATTAACATGTGTATATATATACATATAATCCCTTATTGTTATTGAATATACATTTCTTAGTATACACATCTGTCACCTACATATTTATATAGGAATTGATACTCTCTTAAAAAATTAAAACACTTCATAATCATGCTCCTTTTGAAAAATAATAACTTTCATTTTCATAAGTCATAACCCTTCATAATCACAAAACTTTCAAAAGGTCACAACCCTTCATAATTATATGTTAGAATGATCTAGAATAACTGGGGAGGGGGGAGAATCAATTATCCTCAAGTCTAGATGTACCAGTTAAACTTTTGAATACTTTGAACAACTTAAATCTATTCTTTAAACAACTTGGCCTCTATATCAACTTATCAGTAATACAAACTTGCAATTCACTATCCTAATAATAACCTACTTGCAGAATGTAAAACATTAAATAGTGTGTGACGTATGGATTATTATTTTGGAAAATGATAGGGTGGTGTAGTGTGTTGATTAATGTAAAAATCATTAAATATGGATCATGACATGTAATTTGATTTATGTAATTATTGTATAAATTGTAAAAAGTGTCATGTACATCATAGTGTGGGTCTATTTATTTATTTTTGCATTGGGGAAGTCTTAATAGGATGACCTAATTGCTTAGTTATAACTTATATAAAGGAATTTAATTTTCTAAGCTATAATATATGGAATGATTATTGTATGTGTGATCCTTAATGTTTGATATCAAAGAAGAGTTGAATGACTAACAGATGCTTTGATAAAAGGTATGAGTGGAATCTGCTATCATTCCTAAGTGTGCTTCATTGGAACTATTAAGATGTAAGTGTATTTTCATCAATCGGTTCATTATTAGGATTTCTAAATTATTGAAGTTGGTTTTAACCTTCATATCTTAGGCATTGAGTCTTCTTGAAGGTAGATTTAACCTTCTCTCTTTGAGAAATGTGCTTTGATAGTTATCCTTTTGTTCTCATCAACTACTAATAGGGTTGGAACTTTTAATAAGGGTTCAATCCTTTAACAAGGAAATATGTAGTCAATGTATTGCACTGACTCTTAATATGGTCGGGTCCTCTAAAAGAGACATTTTCATATTAGTGCATGATCTTGTGGAAATCATCCCAATGAGATTTTTCCCTTAACGTATTTTCTTCAAGAAAAAAAAACTTTGTGTTATGGTGTTGGCTCTCATATTGTTGTGCATTATTATATTATTTATTGGTTAAATGTTAAAGAATGTTTAAGTTAATAATTATTGTACACAACTGATTCATTCCTTGTCCTCTAAGTTGTGTATTGTAGACTGTGACATTAACAATTGGTAACAAATCTTGTGGTCCTCTTTGAAAAGTAATCTTAAAAAATTGAAGAGATCTTGGATGGCATACATGAAGGACAATCCTAAATTTAATGGTGATAACTATGATAGATGGAAGAACAAGATAAGAACACACCTGATCTACTTCGGTATTGATTATTGAATGATCACAAAGAATTGGGAGAACATAAAAATAGAGAATGAATTCACATTACACTAATGAGGAGAAGAAAGCATCTACATGTAACATGATTTCTAGGGAAGCCTTCATTAGTGCCTTATTTGAACTTGAGTTTGTTGAGGTCAAGGAATTAGATTAAATTCATGCAATTTGGACTAAACTGGAAACATTGTATGAAGGAGACAAATATGCAAAGAAGATGGAGGTGTAGAATTGGAAAGAAAAGTTAGAGAGTAGAATAATGCAAGAGGAAGAGTCTATCAAATCTTATTTTTAGAGGATATTAGAGATTGTTACAGTTACAATTAATACTAGTGGAACCATAAACAAAGATGAGATATTTGACACCAACTTTTGACACTAAGATAGTGGTTAGGAGGTGATATCTCTCATCAAGGGATTCAATAGGGAAATATTGATTGGTATGTTGCAAGATTTTGGAACTTCTAGATTAAAATATGCTTTACCTAAGGTAGAATCTTCTTTTGGGGCTACTATTCATAAATATTAGAGGACGCTAACAAAAAGTTCTAGTGCTAGTAGATCTTGTGGAAATCTTGGTGAACGTGCCAAGGATTAGGCATAGATAGAAGAAGAGGAAAAGAAGCTTGATGAGATTGAGGCATTGATTGCAAAGAGGGAATTCAAAGGTAAAGGTAAATATCAAGGAAAGTTTCCTTTGAAATATTTTTCATGTAAAAAGATCTGTCATTTAGATTCTAGTGTCCAAATTGTTGGAAGTATAAATTGGAAACCAAGATACTAAGAGAGGGTGGGGGGTGGGAGGTTGAATTGGGATTTATAATACTTTAACTTTTTCACAATACTTTTGCATTCACCACATTTTCCATCTCATGTTCAATTGCTTATGCATGCATAACTTGTAAAATCAAACTGTAATAACATAGAGATCTAATCTATCAATCACATCCATGAAAATTAATCACATGACACAATGATTTTGGTTATCCAAAAATAATTCAAGGTGAAGGTAAAATTGGGGTGGGGATGACACCCACAAATCTTCACTACTATAGTAATAAAGTTAAACTATTAGGGTTACAATGTTAGACCACAACTAGTGATCTACCCTATGAGGGGTCTTCCCTATTAAAATATTTTGAGATTGTTAGATCTCACCCTATTAGAGGATTTCACACTTACAAAAAATTAAGGACTAAGACCACTCTGTTAAGAGATTTACCAACCTGGATCAATTTGTTAAAACTAATTTAGTACCTAATCCTCGATCTTCTCTGATAAGCTATTATGGGATCTCCTCTTTCCAATCTAATATAATCTCTAATATGATATAGCTTTTCTACCCTTCACTGCTTTGACTAGGTTGTGTGCTTTGTTCTAGAATAACAAAACTCTTTTTCCTCTTTTGTAATGTTCTCACATTCACACTTGAATCGCATGAATAGCTATTTTGCTCCTCTTTTTCTCTATCTCCCATATCCTACATATTTAAAATAGGTCTAGATTAGCTCTATTTAAAGATTTCACAAAGATTTTTCTAAATTCTTCCTTGTTTCGCCTCTCCATCTGATTTGTTCATCATAGAACATAGGGATTTGTGGTCCACATCATAAAATGAGTAAAACTCTCTATAAAAAACTCTACAAGTATTAAATATCTTATCTATGTCATTCTGAAATAGTTTACCTCAAATTTTGTATCATTCCTAACTTGAATGTTAATTTTACATTGCTCAACACTTACTATTTATGACACTCGACATTCAATGCATATGTTGTTGACACTCAGTCTCTACTATGCTTGACACCTTGTGATAACTCTGCTTCAATATGCTCGAACTACTCAGTCAACATTAGACTTAGATAACATTGAAAATGATTGGCGACCATAAACTTACTCGGCTCCTATAGAGCTCGGTATATACAAGTGTATATATAAGTCTATCTCATGACTCGACCTATATAGAGTAGCTCGATCGCAGTGATGATCGGCTGACTCTACCTAGTATATGACTAAGTGTTTGACATTAATAGACAATAATAGTTAGAGATATCAACAATCTCCCCCTTTGACATTAGTGGAAAAAATATATTGTCATGATTACATCATTACAATGCTAGTATGAGTACTCCCCTAAGCCTATGATAGTTCAAAATAGAAATACAAAACCTTGACTTATGTCGAATAAACAATACAATGAACAATATATACACATGACTTAAGTAGTCTAATTATTTCAATATCATACCATGTTTTCCTTCTGCACTTTGATGTTGGACTCTAACTCTTCTTATCATCATTACATTCCCCTTTGACTTCTCTTATATTCTTCATTCAAAATATGTAATCATCATTAAATTCCCCCTTGGTTTTGTCACTTATGTCTTCTACTAGGGTTGAATGGGTGGAATCAGAGCATATTTTTTAATAAAAGTTGTGTGAAGTTGGTTGGTCATAGCAAGTGCATGATCCCAAATGGTTCTTGTTGATTCCAAAATGTGATTTTGCAACTGCACCCTAGCTACCAAATCAATCAAACTCTCAACCATTGAAAGATTATGATCTTCATTGATAAGATCCTATGTTGATTTGATTTCTCTCTGCATAACCTCCAAGTGAGGTATTATTATGGACTGAATGGAGATCAAATTTGATTGCATGTTGTTGTCAACTTCTTGAAGCTCAACCAATTGTCCTTGAGCATTCAATAACTTATTATAATGATTTGAACTAGATTCAATTAGCTGTGAAATAATTTTGCATGATTTATTCATATCAACTTGAATCTGATTGATGTATGCCTGAAGATGACTGATGAATTTTGGAACACCACACAAAATATTGTACAAATATTATACTTTTTGAATTAGTTTTTTTGTGTTCTATACATGTTCTTGTAATTGAATTTTATGCTCGACAATGGTTGTTGAAACTTTTTCCGTAACCTTATTCTCAAATTTCTTTGTTGACCAATCCATCAATTTTTCATTGGATTCTATATCTCCAACATTTATTTGTTCAATAATATTTACAAGATGGAAAATGGTTGGGGCTTTCCCATTAGAATTTTGTATATCAAATGCTTCAACAAAAATGTCTTTAACATCATGCAATACCTAATTTTGTTGATGTTCTCTTCTTAGCTCTTCTTGCTTCTCCTTCTTAGCTAAAATCTCTTGAAACAAGATTGTTTTCTCAAAAGTGAGATTTGTGAAATCCAATCGTAGAATCCCAATAACTTGATCTGGACTAACTTCAATATCTGGAGAGAGGTCTTTTATTGCTTTCCTTGTGCAAGGACAAGAAGTGATGTTGCTCGACACTGCTTTGAGAGATGGTGAGGGGTTACCACCACTTGGTCTTGCTTGTGCATTAGTTCTAGAGACAACAATAGTAGCATTCAACATAGTCTTATTTTCCTCTTTATTCTCATCAATATGAGGTGTTGACACATTTAGGCCTTCTTGACCTATGGTAGAAATGTCTACACTTTATCTTTTTCAATTTCTTCTACATCTCACTCCTCTTTTTCTGCATCTGAAGACTTCATTGGAGTGTTAGGGGTGATGGCATGAATTGGTGACATGTTGCCTTGCAAACTCGGTGCACCCAAACTCATTTCATCACTCTCATCATCTTGAACAATTACAGTCTCAATATCCTTCTCTTCTTTTGTTATGAGACAAAAAATGTGTTTTCAAAGTAGCTCATTCTGTTGAATTACAACTTCTGCCTTATTTTGCAATATCATAAAGATTATGAACTTAGGAAAAAAAAAAATCCTATACCTCTCGAAAAATGTATCCTTCTATTCTTGTGATAGATCATGCATAACCTTGGCTAATGTGTCAGTTCTAATATTTTTCTCTTATTTTGTTGCATGTTTCTAACAAGTCTATTGTACAAATCTATAGGTGTCTTCTTCTCTACTTCATTTGGAGCTAACTTATGATTTTCCATCATATCTATCATGGCCTCCTCAAATTTTGTTCTATCAGTATTATCTAATGTGTCATATTTCACAAATCTAAAACTAGATAAGCCTGAAGATTTTCTCAGGTCAGCACATACTTCATCAATAGCTTTTGTGTTCCTTGTGGGTGGTCCTTTAACCAATCTTCTTCTCTTTGGTTTTGATCAACTAGACTCACCAGTCTCCACTTTTTTTTCTTTTTAGATTGCTCGACACTAGCTATTTCCCTTTCCCTTTTCCCTGGTTTGGTAGGTGGTGGAGGAGAGAGGGTGTCACCACTTGATTCTTTGTAGTTTCTTTAGCCTTATTTGTAGGTGGTGTGACAATAATTGGGGCTTTACCCTTGACTCTTTCTTCTTCTTCCTCTTCCTCATCACCACTACCCTTTTATTCATCTTCTCCCAAACCTTGTGTGATTTGCAGAGGTTCATTGTTCTTTCCTTAGGTGCCTAGCTTTGCCTCTACGTCTTAAATCATTCTCTTTCTTTTCTTTTCCTTAGAATTTATCTTGATATATGTCATGATTCTTACTTTAGCTTCTTTATACTTCCCAAAAGATTATGCTTCATCATCAATTTCTTCTTTCAATAATGCAACAATATTTGCATTAACTGTATCACTTTCAACCTCATAGTCAAATGTTGTTAGCCATACCTTTCTTGGTTTTACTGCATGTACATATGTGTTATCTGTGTCGACTAAGAAACATATATCATTGTAATGTCTCATTACTAACTCTTTTGGAATTATCATCCTCATCTTCATTCTTTGTTTGAATTCATCAAATTATGTATCCATGACACTTTCAAAATTCTCTCCTAGTTGAGTTATGTACTCATTGATTTTAGTTATTACCGATTTTCCTTGTTCCTAAACAATATTCCCAATACCAAGAAAATACTTCTGAATGTAAAAGAAAATACACATAACAAGTGAACCAAACTTACACATTGATTTAATTGTCTTCCTAATGGATATCAGGTTTTTTACTAATTGCAGTCTCTACAACTCAACAAAATCATATTCGTGATCTTTCATGACTATCTTTGATCTAGTGCCATACATGACACATTGTTCAATCTATTAGATTGATAGAATTTGTGAGCAATCACTCTCATTGAAAATTCAATCAATAGATTAGGAATGTTTGTGATGGACAACCCTCATCCATTCCACTCAACTCCTATATTAGTTTCAACTTCTTCTTGACTAGGACTTTGCATGGTCTTCTTCTTGTCCAATGTAGGATAACTAGTAACCTTATGAATCATCTTCTTGGTTATTTTAACTGGCCCATTGTTTAGTTAAAACTTCATGTCATGGATCCTACTCAAAACAACCATTCAATCTTAAAATTACGTGGAAACTCTAGGGCACAAGTTAACACTTTCCTTTCAACAATTTTGAATTCCTCGTTCAAAACTCCTTCTTCACATAATTTCTCATAGGCTTCCCAGATCTCATAATCACCTACTTCTCCAATCTTACACATGTAACAACTCTGCACATCATGTATTATGATTACCTTGGGTGGTATCGAGGATACCATACCTAATGAGTCACCTTTCATCGTGATTTCAGGAATAACATGAAATTTAGGTGGAGGACAAGCATCGCTCCTCATCATTTGAACATTACTAACCTCTACTCCTTGAATCTTTCCTACGGATGATGAAGTTGACATTTTCACTATTAGGGTTCATAAGCTTCTTCATTCTCTAGATAACTTGACACCACTTCAATTTTCACTCAGTCAAGCTTCATGTCTTAATTTGCTCTTCAATCACCTTAGAATCTCTTTTTTCTCAAATCACTCTATGTTCTCAAATTCTGTATGCAAGGTATGAAATAATGTCTTCAAATTTTGATATATACTTTCTTTTCTTGATTTAGGGTCTCCATTAATGTTGTGTAATCAGGTAGGTGGAAGCTAGCTGTCTCCATCTACATTGTGCCTTTGGACTAGGTATTTACTATACAACTCGATCTCTTCCATCTAAATTGGCCTATACACCAATTCAACTTCTAAAGTACTCGGTCCATATTGCAATGCTTAGTTAATTTAGATAATTTTACTAATGTTCGACACTGACTCTATACATGATTCTTTTGCACTAGTCCTTTAATAAATCTATTCTTATGCATCTTTAGTTATGCAATTTTGAACTTTAGAACATTTGATGTTAGGAACTAATGTAAGATGTTTCTTTGAATATACAGTTCCTTACATACCTTTCTTGTTGAGTTTGAGATGATATGATCACCTTCTCCATTGGATTGGGTGATCTCAACTTCATTAGTTCTACTACTTCCATCTTCTACCTTTTTCTACCATTTTGTATTCATCTCCTTCCTTGTTTGATCAATGTTCACTTTGCCTTTACCCTTGGTGTTGTTGTGATTTTTTGTTTCTACTTGAGCCTTGTAGTATTTTCTTGAATGTCCAAACTTGTGACATTTGGAACATACATTGTTAAGAGCATGGTTTTGCCTTTTATTAGTCAAATAGGGTTTTGTCTTTAATTTGCATTCATATTCTCTATGTCCATACTTTTGACAGTTGTAACAATAGCCTTCAAATATAGGTGTAGTAGATGCATTCTTCATTCTTGACCTACACTCATGTATTTGATGTCCTCGCTTCTTATAGTAAAAACAATAACCAACAAACTTAGGTTTAGGATTTTGCATACCATTTTTGCTCCTATGGATGTTTGTAGTATGAAGAATTTTTCTACAATGATAGCATGTTGGTGTGCCTTTAGATTTTATATTTCTTAGTTCTCCACTCTTAACTGATTCTCCTTGCTCGACAGATGAATATCTTGAACCAATAGTGCTACCAAATGACCTCATAAGTTCTTCATGTTAGAGTAATAGTTTGTTTCCATACTACTTTAATCATTTTCATTTAATTAGTTAAGTTATTACTCTTTAGTGCTTAATATTTCTCTTAGGTGCATTAATAATTAATTCTTTTATTAATTATTAATGTGCAACCTAGCTTTCTTAGGTTTTAGGGTTTCATTCACCTTTAAGATTGAACTCTTGTAATTGTTTTTTATCTCTTCTATTTTTGAGAATACATTAGCATATTTTTCAAAGCATAACCCTTGCCTCCTCTTGTCTTTTTCTTCTATGACAAGTTTTTTGCATGCAAGTATTTGAAGGCTTTGTGGATTTGTTTTGATCAAATCATTCATGGTATCAAAGCCAAATCTGCTGCAGCTTGTTCGTAATTTGGAGAAAAAGGAGAACGAGGGTTTGACAGAACACATCTGGATTTTTTGAGTATTTTCTGAGAAAATAGGGGGTTTATTGATTTTTAGAGCTGCTTGAGTCCAAACAGACATCACGGATGGATTCAGAAGGCATCAAAACCCTCATTTCCATATAAAGTTTGTCTATTTTGGACAACATTGGTCCAAGAGGCAAAAAAAATTGTCCAGAAGGTCGTACAACCTCTTGCACGCACTTCGAAGTGATTTTTCCAAAAAAAATTAAAAAATAAAAAAATGGTTGTAGGCCATTTTTTGGCCTCCATACCCATTTTTCTAGCCGCAATTCATTTTTCTAGTGTGGGCAATCACCTCTTGGCCACTTTCGGCGGCATTTTTTTCTTTCCACCTTTTTTTGGTGCTAATCATTGAACTCTACCATGCCACCCAATCTCCTCTACTAGCCCACTATCAAGTCCCCGAAGCACCACTCTGCTTGCACTACTATGCCTTGGTGTCACATCGACCAAGCTCAGCCCCACCACCACCCATGCTCTGCTCCACCACCACTCCAGCAGTGCCTTTTTTTAAAAATATATTTTTTTTTTAAATAATAATAATAATTTCCCTTCTTCCCAAGGCGCTATTAGTTTTTTTGCAATAACTTGAGCATACAGAGGTATTTTTCTAATCCAAAAGAAGCATCAGAAAGTTGGTTCCAAGACAAAGATGATGGAGAAGAAATTTTTAGAATTTTTTTTCCAAATTGATACCGTTTTCGACATTTAAAGTCTATTGATGGCTTCTATCTTCCGAGGGCATAATTTCTTCATTATAACTCCATTTTCTATTCTAAAAAAAGTGTTGGAAATCTCTTCTCAAGCACTTTCCAAATTCTTAGTCTTTTCAACAATATTTGGTATTAGGTATTTTTTATTCATTTATAAATCTTCTTTACTCTTATCTTATTTATGCAATCTATTTGTAAGCTAGGGTTTGGTTTATTACATTGTGGGAACATTTTTATATTATTTTCTATTATTATATCAATATATTAGAAAACATAACAAACCCTTTCTAAAACAATGACAGAGACCACTTTTTCTCTAGAACTTCTGACCCCTCACAATTATCACACCTAGAAGACCTCGATGACTCAGCTTCTCTAGTCAAAAGGGTTGTGGTCATGTTTAGATGTAGTACAGCCAATTTTTCAAAGGCCTTTTGAGATCATGAAGCATCAAAACAAAATGGATGAGGCAATTAGATTGATTGCAATAGAGGTATCAAATAGTTTACAATTTCATTTGGACGAGTGTAATACTCCTATGGATATGTGGACCAAGCTTCATGGCTTGTGTGGTACTATGAATGAGTTCATGGCACTTTAGATAAAGATAGAGCTTACATCACTTGTGCCGGATTCCTTTCCAACTATTAATGACTTCTTCATGAAATTTACTCAACAGAGATCCTTGTTGCAGGGTTTTGGAAAGACAAAGACTAATACTGAGTGTATCTATTTGATTCTCTCAAAGCTTCGAGGGAATTTTTAGATATTTGCTTCCACATTCTATTCCACCAAATATGCTTTGGCGAATCAATTTTTTATGCCCTCTTTTGAGACATTATGTGACAAGTTAACTCGTTAGTAGTCCAAGCTCCCTCAAATGGATTAACTTACAGGTTCATAGTTACAGGCATTGCTTACCAAGTCACCTCTGAATACACAGAAGTTGAAGTAGATATCAAATTCCTCTTCACAACACTCTACTGGTTCTTCTTCTTCTTCTAAGAATGAGAAAAAGAAGACTAAGACTCCTACCTATTCCTATTGTCAAAAGGGACTTCATGATGAGTTACATTATTTTCAGAAGAGATTTGATGGCTATGAGAAATAGATTGCAAATTTGTAAGCCCTTCTTTAGAAGAGCACTATTTCATCTCCATCCTCTTCTACCTCATAAGGGTTTTCCTTTCAATCTTCTTCCATCTCTTTGACATTTACACTAGATTTTGGATAGGGTCATGCATTATGGGCTTCCATTGCATCCCCTTCCTAGGTCCCTTGGATATTGGATTCAGGTGCTTCTCACCATATGGCATCTTCTCAAGGGGTCTTCTCCACTATTGAGGCTTCTCCCATTCCTCATATTCTCATGGGGAATAACATTGCCTTAACAGTCTATGGGAAAGGTTTAGTTGGAATTCAAGGTGGCACATTCAATGATGTATTGTATGTTCCATCTCTATCTATAAACCTTCTCTTGATTTATTAGATTACACGCAGTGGATTAGGGAAGACAGTTGAGTTCACAACAAATTCAATCTTCATTCAAGATAGTACAATAGGAGACCTTATTGTTACAGGGATGATAGATCATACCAGCTATCTCTACACTTTTTCAAACTTTGGTCCACCATCTCCACTATTCGAGGACAACTCTTCTATTTTGCAAGAGCAACATGTGGTGCATTCAGGACACTTGAACCTTTGTATTGTTCCTAAGATCATTTTTTTTACTACCACACCACATCCGGTCGAGGTTTTTTCTCTTCAGCAAGATTCTACTTCCACTCTGTCAGACCCTCCAAGTGCACTTGTTGCAGATTCTATAGAGGAAATTCATCTCCTCTTTCATGACAGTTATCTATTCTATTTCTAAGAATACATTAGCATATTTTCATAGCAAAACCCTTGCCTCCTCTCGTCTTTTTCTCTTTTGACAAGTTTTTTGCATGCAAGTATTCGAAGGCTTTGTGGATTTGTTTTATGAAATCCTTCAAAGTATTTCATTTCTTCATTTTTTTTGTTGAATCTCTCCACAAGTTCTTTCTCAATTTTTAGTTCATTCTTCAATAAGTCCTTCTATGATATCAGATTTTCTATTTCCACATATTTTATGTTCAACTCCTTATTTGCAAGCATCAGTTGATTCATCATGTCAAGTTGAGTGTTTATAAGCTTTTGTACATCAGATATCCTTTCCTCAAGTTTAGTTTTCATTATTCTTTTGTCTTCCTCTGAAACAACCTTGTCCTCATTTTTCTTCTTTTGCTCAGTTACTTCATAGAGCCTTATTGATTGAGTCTCATGTTCACTTTTTAGTCCTCTAACTTCTTCCTTCAGGATTTTGTTCTTATCAAATAGTGTTGCAAATGTTGTACCATTTGAATTTACTATTTCAAATAGTCCTTCAATTTCAAATTCTTCATAATGAAGTTTTTTATCCTAAATAGCCAATACATTTCTCCTTTTTAGGGATTTCTTCGGCTCTTGTATAGCTGTCTCAAGTTGTTGCAGTATGAGTTGAATGTCAATCACTTTGTCCAATTTAAAAGCCTCCATCTCCAAGATCTAAACTGCAATTTGTAAAACTTCTCCAAGAGAACTAGGATATGATACCAATTATTGGAAGTATAAATTGGAAACCCAGATACTTAGAGGGGGGGTGAATCATGATCTATAATACTTTAACTCTTTCACAATACTAATGCATTTGCCACATTTTCCATCTCATATCCAATTGCTTATGCATGCATAACTTATAAATCAAACTATAATAACATATAGATCTAATCTATTAATCACATGCATGAGAAGTAATCACATAACACAGATTTTGGTTACCCAGAAACACTTCAAGGTGAAGGTAAAACTGGGGTGGGGATGACACCACAAATCTTCGCTACTTCAGCAATAAAGTTAACCTATTAGGGTTACAATGTTTGACCATAACTAATGATGTACCCTATGAGGGGTCTATCTATTAAATTCTTTTGAGATTGTTAGATCTCACCTTGTTAGAGGGTTTCACACTTACAACAAAGCAAGGACTCTGTTAGGAAATTTACAAAGATTTGTTAAGACCACTATGTTCAAAGATTTACCCTAACTCAAATTTTTTAAAATTGATTCAATACCTGATCCTCAGTTTTCTTTGATAAGTTGTTCTTTGATCTCCTCTTTCCAATCTAACCTTATCTCTAATCTGATATAGCTTTTCTGCCCTTCACTGCGTTGACAAGGTCACTTGCTCTGTTCTAGAATAATAGAACTCTTTTGCCTCTTCTTCAATGTTCGCACATTCACACTTGAATCACATGAATTACTTGTTTGTTCCTTCTCTTTTCCTCTATCTCCCATATCCTATATATTGAAAATAGGTCTAGATCAACTCTATTTAAAGATTTCATAAAGATTTTTTTAGATGCTTTCTTGTTTCACCTCTCCATCTGATATGTTCATCATATAACATAGGGATCTGTGATCCATGACATAAAATGCATAAAACTCTCTGTAACAAACTCTACAAGTATTAAATATATTTTGTATGTTGGCCTTGAATTGTTTACCTCAAAGTTTGTATCATTCGTGACTTGAATGTTAATTATGTGTTGCTCAGAACTTACTATTTCTGACACTCGCATTCACTATATATGTTGTTGGCACTCGGTCTCTAATATGCTCAACACCTTTTGATAACTCAGCTTCAGTATGCTCAAATTGCTCATTTAACATTACACTCAGCTTACATTGAAAATATCCAGCGACCATAGACTTACTTGGCTCTTATAGATCTCAATATATACAAGTTTATATATAAGTCTATCTCATGACTTGGCCTATATACTAGGCAAAGTCAAACGGTCATAGTGATGATCGTCTAACTTTGCCTAGTATATGACTAAGTGTTTGAAACTAATAGACAACAATAGTTAGAGATTTTAACATCATGATGAAATTGGTTTTGTTGCTATTAAAGATGAAAGTTTCGTGAATGAAGAAAAAAAAATATTTTAACATGTTGAATATAAATTAGAGTGGATCATGGATAGTTGATGTTCACAACATATGAAATGTGATAAGGATATGTTTGTGCAATTGAAAAAGTATGATGGAAAAGTTGTTAGATTTGGTGATAACACCCCTTGTTTGATTAGAGGAAAATTTTATATTACTCTTGAAGAAAAAACTAATACTGGTGATGTCTTATTTATTAATAGATTGAAGCATAACCTATTGAGTTTTGATCATCTTGTGGATACGAGCTATCATTTTTTATTCAAGGATAGAAGATGTACAATCAGACATCAATCAAGAAATATGATTAAATCTAATACAAAAACTAGAGTTAATGTATTTCAATTAAATCCATCTGAAGTAAGTTTCTTTGTTGCAAATATTGATAATAGTTGGTTGTGGCACAAGAGATTTTTGTTAGCATGAATGTTGATGATACTACTTTGGGGGAGTATCCTAAGCATTGGAGAGTATTGATATGTTGCATTCATTACTATTTTTGTCACTGATGTCAACATAGCAGTAAGTCTGTAAAGTCTGAAAAAGTAGTAGATAGAGATCTTAGTTGTATGAAGAATATTTTTATTCTTTGGTGATGCACAGTCATGGACATGTTTAGTATAGTATCTTGATGTGAAGGTTTAATATGCAGCATGTAAGTTGAAAATGTACAGAAGTTGTACCTGATTTACAAAGAGTAGTATAGAGACCAAGTACATGAGAAGCAGTTTCTAATGTTTGCATTATATCTTTTGGAAGTGATATAATCTATTGATGCACAGTCAGCTAGTGACTCATGATGGTTTGATGATGATGTCAGCAGATGCACAAGCCTTAGTATCACATGTGTGAGAAGTTGTATAGACTATGAGTCAACAGTGCTATTGTAATTGGAAAGTTAATTAATTATCTTATTATAATTAATTGGAAAAGCCTCAAGGCTGACTCAAGGAATTATTTTGAAGATATGGTATAAAGGAAAGATGTTTTCCTTGTTCGTAGAGATGTTGTGATCATTGTATTGAGTGCGAAGTGTGAAAAGGAGTAGAGTGTTTGCTTAATTTTATTAAGCGATACAAGGGATTATTGGATGTGAGATTTGTGATCTGGTTATGATGCAGGGTACTCCCCTTAATACCATAAACTCATAACAGAAACAAAGAAACAACAAAAAATGCGAGAATAAAATATGGACTTCTTATTTGTGCTGCAAATGCAGAATTATAAAATTCATAAGTACAATATGCTTTGCCTTCAGTATAATAACTTGCAAGACAAGTTGTGAACTATCACCCAGAGTTTCCCTAGACAATGCCTAAGCCTTTCTTAAATAGGCAGGTTCATGCTACCTGGGAAGATTCTAGATGATCAAACTTAATACCTAGGGCCGACAGACCTAACAAAACATATAGAGTCAGCCAAATACACCTTTGACAATTATTTTAGAAATTTTGAGTAGCCCAACTTTGGAAGGCCATAACTCATGAATCGTTGCTCTAATTGGCTATTATAACCACTTTTTTAAAACACCAGCTCATGATCTATAAGCTCAAAATCACGGTAGTGCCCTTCCATCAAGTTTTTGGACCTCATCCAAGCACTCTAAGGCCTCCAATAGTGAGCCCAAAGATATTTCTACAAATTTTCCACCAAAAATTTGCAATAACTTCTCTGATACTTAAGCTAGAGCAATGAGATTTTTATGGTAGGCTTATATCTCTAAAATGAACCTTCCTATAGAAAATGAGAACATTCTAAGCTCATATGAAAAACTTACTAAAAATAGAAAATTTTCATAAATAGTAACCACCTTGTCTACTAGCCCTTATTAAAATAGAAAAGACTATAAATAAAATATTTTTGGTTTATGCAAGATTTCCCTTACACCTAGAATGCTTCTGCATTAGACACCTGGGGTAATTTGAGAAGTGACCTTGTCACATCTTTGGTGTTCAGAGGAAAACCAAGATGGTCAACCTCCTCCCTTGCTAGCCATGATGAATCCTCTTCTAGTCTCCCTTTCCATTTGACCAGATATTCCTCATAAGTTCTATTTCTGGTACTTTTTCCAACATGACTATCCAATATCTTCTCAATCTCCTTTGTATCCAAACTAGCTGCTGGAATGCTCCACTGC